>VZUI01071235.1:0-47959 GCA_013401135.1 Cettia cetti
AAAAAAAAAAAAAAAAAAAAAAAAAAAAAAAAAAAAAAAAAAAAAAAAAAGACACACACCCCTCCCAGGCGCTGCTGACACTGACAGCTGTTAAATTCACATATTCACAAAATGAGATGGGTTACATAACTGGAAATTACAAGAGCGACTCACCAGCGAGAGGAACCGCAAAGCAAGGCATCACTGGGGCTGGGGAAGGAATAGATCACACATTTCCATGCGCACTGTCCCACTGATGGCAGGGATAAAGCTGTGCCTTGAGCACACAAAGGTTGCCGGGCACTCCTCACCCCTAGGGGTGATCCTCACATCATCGGCCTGTTTGCGGCTTGTTCTGATTTGGGATTATTTTTAATATTTTTTTTTTTTCAGCAAAGTGAGGATGCATGTGGAAAAAGAATATATATTTTAGTGCTGCCATGTATGTTATGACACGAGGGTAGTTTAAAGCTCAAATGTCACATTTTGCAAGGCATGATGCAAAAGCAGAGACTCTAAAAGGCTTATCTGTAAATCTTGAGCACCTGAGAGGGCAGTGGAGAAGGTGAAGTGCAGGGTAGAGTTAGGTTTGACAAAACCTAGGTAGCTTTTAATTTGCACCAAATTTTCAGACATATAAGCACTTTACAAAGATGCTGTTTTTATCATTCTCATTTTATGGCCATAGAGCTGGGCTCTGGAGAAGATCTGTAATGCAGGATAGGAGGGCAATGACACAGTGTCACCTCACCACCACATCACCTGCCTTTTTTTCAGTACCTATTTCTAAATTGATTTAAGAACTTTGACAAAGGCACCTGGTTCTGGAAGGGCCATGGAGCAGATGATGAAGGAAAGGCATCTTTAAGGGCTCCTGAGGAACGACAGGCTGTGGAGCTGCTGGAACAGCTCAGGAGAAGGAGCAGTGAGGGAAGATGCAATGTCTGCACAAGCTGCCAGGCCCTCACGTGTTGCTGAGATTGCCAGAAATGAGGTTCTGAAGGGGGCTAATCTGGACATAAATCAAAGCAGAAAACAATGGATGTCTTTATGAACAGCCATAATAATAAAAAAAAAAAAATCCAGTAATTAAACCACCACTAACATCAAGCTAAATTTTATACATTCAAAATTACCTATGCTTCAATATTTTCTGCTCATGGCTGAGTTCATTCCTCTTACGTAGTAAGAGGGGGTTTGCTGTTATAAAAAACACACCTAAAAGCTTTTTTAATAAGCAAGTTTATCAAACAAGAAATGAAGATGAAATCAAAACTAAACGCATAAAGTTCCATGTACTTTATCATGTTACCTATAATGAACTAGGCTAATGCAAAGTCAAGATGCAGAGACAAACCAGAAAATAAAACACAGACATGAATGCTTTGAGAGTGATGTCACCTAAGCTGCTGTGTAGGTACAGTCTGCTGCGTAGGAGAGCAGTGAAAGCACAAACAGAATACTGGATGTGCATTAAGCCACAAACAGAAATAGCTGTGAACAATGGCAAAGTCTGGTTGCTCTTGGAACCTTAATGTAAGGAAACATCCTTATAAAAGATGAGACAATAGCGAGTCTATAAATGACAGCCCCGTAGGCAGGGAAGGATTAAGAACTTCCTATAGTTCCTAGAGTGTCAACCTATATTGTAACCCTTCCACAAAGGCTGCCATAAGTGCTTTCTCTGAATTAGTCCATCCAGAATAGGAAAAAGCATCAGGATTAGTTTGGCTTTTCCTCTGGACAGCAGCCACGCATTCTCAAGGCAGAGAGGAAGAAGGAAAAGCAGACGGAAGCACAGCACTGGTTTAGGACCTTTTGCCAGCACACCTGTAAGTCCCAGTGCTCATTTGCCCTCCCTGCTTCCTCCAGAAGCTCTGCCAGCCCTGATCCAGGCCATGGCAACGTGCTGCTCTCTACAGCTGAGCTCCTCTGTCTCAGCGGAGCACTTGGAATGCGGGCTTTGGACACAAGCAAACACCAGCTAGGCTGAGGCCTCCCTGTCCATTAGTCTCTTTTATTTTCTTTGTTTTATTTTGAAGTGGATTTTTTTGTTGTTTTGTTTGTTTGCACGAGTAATAAAATGCATTAATTTAACTGGGCACGTGTTTAATTTGAAAGCATTAACAGAATAGCTCCCAACACATCATGGCCCATGACCTGAGTCATATTCCTCTACAGCAAACATCCTCGGAGCTTTCAGGTAACAGATTACCCTCAGATTTTCTTGCAGACTGCCACATACTCTTCTAATAAAAAAAAATTAATAGAAGACTGTGAACATTACTATTTAATACAATTCCACAGACCAGCCACAGGGAACTTTCAAAGGCCTCATGGATTATCAGTGGTCCATAGGACAGGGGCTGGGAACCACCACAGACTTTGGTGATTTTGCTGGTTTGTCTCTAGCACAGGGCTAAGCCCATTCATGTACATCCCTCTGGGAAACTCAAAGAGCCTGCACTTCTGAGAGTTTTCCAAGAAGTCAAATGAAGCTGAGTGAGCACTGCACTGCACTGATGGGGTAGAAGAAGAATTGTCCCACTGCAGCTGCTGCCAACAAAGACACCTCTAGGCACTCCACACCTTGGATGTGGATGAACTGGACAATGGGAAGAGGTACAAAACACGCAAGATCAGGACCTGTTCTATTTGGAGATTTGCAGCTGGTTATAAATTCAACAGCATCTACAGAAGTCAATGATAAAGAATTTGCAGCAAGGAGAATTTGAGATCTCCTTGTTGTTGCCTCTGCCAACAATTCCTCATTCCAAGCTGGAGGCTTTAGGGCAAATTTGGGGCAATTCTGGTTGAAAAATTCCAGTGGAATAGTCCTATCTGTTTTCAGAAGTGATCTCCTGTTTCTCAGGTAGAACTTGGTCCCTGAGTGATGGCAATACAAAGCAGATGTAAGTATATATTTTTAAAAATATTAAAAATTACACAGATGCTTTTTAAAATATTGAAGATTTGTCATCAGCTATTTACAGACTTTTTTTTCTTTTCCTGAAAAACAAGCAAATGTTCTGATTCTCACTGAGGGCCATAAGTTTCATCCTCCCAAACTCAATCACAGAAGCCACTCCCCTGAACCAACATGCTTCCTTAATGGGAATAAACTCTTTTTAGCACAGGTCTGCTAAAATGACCACCAAAACCAAACTATTATTAGTATTCTGGGTAGAATTAAATAGTGTCACCATGGATATCTGAATGTGCAGGTGTGGGCCCTAAATTATTTTATAGCAAAATTCAGCCCCATTTTTTACTCCTGGTCTTCAAAACTGCTCCCACTGGAGCAGATTATGATGATCCTATAAGAGACAGGATTTTGGCCATGGATTTATCCATGGATTTTTGGGGGCTTTCTGCAGAGTAAGGTATTACTGCAAGTAAAAGTTAGATATTCTTGCTGTTGGAACCTGTGGGACTTCTCAGCAGTACCATGACGTTTAGCAAAGCTCAGATGCTCCTCTTGAACTGTATTTTATGGCCCTGACTCCGATGCAGCTCCTCCAACCTTGGGGGAACTGCTTAACTGGGAAGGGGCTGGGAAGGAAAATGTCAGAGCCAGGCGCTGCCAAGCACGAAAAATGTTTGGGCAAGGTTCTCAGCACAATTTTTCTAAGACTGGGAACAAATATTAAAGCAATTTTCTTCCTTCAGAGCAGTTTTAAAGACACTTAAAGTCTGATAGCACTTTCCAGCTCGGAGACTGGATTTTGCTCCTCAGTGTAGTTCCACTCTCTCATCTGACAACTACCAATTACTGGTGTGAGAAATGCATGAGATTTTGTAGCAGTGCAAATAAAACACAAGAGCAAATCCACTTGCTCAGAAGGGCAAGTTCCTAGATTCAATAACAAAATCAGAACTCTGCAACAGCCCCTCCTCTCCCACATAGTTTGTTGCTTAAAATCTTAAAGGAAAAAAATTTCATGTTCTCTGTGAATATGATATTAGCATGATCCATTGTTTTCCTATAAAAATATATAATTAGTTTTGTAGTTTTTCTATTTGTACTGCAAAGCAGTAAAGGAAAACTCTGTGAAACTCTCACACTTTCATTTCACACTATTCTGAATGTTACCTAATTTTCCAGTTTAAAAATAGATTACAGGGATTAAGAGACTTTTGAGTCTAAAAAGAACGCACATATTAGGGAAATTACTACCTAAAATAAATAGCCCACTTTAATAAGCAGTCTCCTAGTTTGTATGATATTAAGGGGAAAAAAACACAGAGTTCTAGTCTAACACATGTCAGTCAGCTTCATTTACAAGTTCAAAATCCAGAGGTAGATAAGATTTTAGTTTGGTTTGGAATATGCAAAGTGCCAATTTTTCATATATTAATGCACTGAAATGCTTGATACGATGTTATTTTGGAAGCAAAAAATAGTTGCCAGTAGGGTTTATTTAAGGAATAGTTACTGCAAATAAAAACTTTCAACTAAAAAGGATTTTTAAAATTGTTTTTTAATATGCTTTTAATGACCTCTACTCCTCATACCTACCTCCTTGCTTCCCAAACTGTTTGTACTGTCCCCAATAACACTCAGTGGAAAGCTGTCGTTCCTGGCTAAATCCTTACTTAGGTTGGATGCTATGCCTCCGTTAGACAGGGTCACAAGGTCACAATCGATTTTGGAGGCCACCTGGAGAGTCCAGGCCGTGAACTGACTCAAAAAATTTATATCAGAGCTGGAATGGTCCACCTCCCAGGGCTCAGCCTGCGCTAACACCCCAACCGCAGGATGGAGCCTGCCAGGCCCAGCTCAGAGAGAGGCCAGAGTTGTTGACCCTGTTAGCTGACCTCTTCAAACTTCAGGAGAATTTTTCTGGCAGTTACCACGGTGACTGGGCACTCCAAGCTTATCCTTCTTACTGAAAAAAAAAAAAAAAAAAAAAAAAAAAAAAAAAAAAAGACGAAAAATTAAGAAAAAAAAAAAAACGTTAAAACCTACCTCGTAGGGATGTCTGTCAAGAATCAAATACATAAAAGTTTTAATTGTTTGCTTTTCTCTTGGGCTGCTCTGCCTCTAACTGGTGCATCCTATGTGAACATCGAGAAAACAGTTTGGCTAAAAACATTTCAACTTGTGAAGAAATAATGCTCAGTGGATTTAATGTGAAGCATTTCTAATATCTGCTGGTGATCACAAGTGACACACAGTAAGAGGTTTATTGTGAAATAATACTTATTTTTTCGTTCTGTATCTTTCTTGAAATTACTAATGTTTCTTACTGAATCGAGAAGAAGCTGAGACAAGGCTCAGGGAAAGGATTCTATGCTACCTTCAGTTTTTTTACCTTTTAAAAACTATCTGCTTGGTGAAACATTAAGAATGCAGCAATACATTGCTTTGGTCTCTCAGAAGAGACTGCATAACCTATTTAATGTACCATGAAATATTATTTAAGAGGAAAAAGCAAAAAAAAAGCCCCAAAAGTTGTCAGACATCATTAGTGCTGTTTTTTTCAGGCACTTTGAACACTAATCACTTTACACTTAAAATTTAGCAGGTAAGAAAGGTCTCCTGATGCTGACAGAAAACACTTGAAACACATCAAGGGATGAAGCGCCCGAAGTAAACAAGAAAACAAAGTGCACTCTTCATTTCTGAAACAATAAGGGGAAAACTGGTGCTTCTTAATTTCAGAGCAATCACATATTACATACAAAGCTTTTATGTAAATTTTCCTCATGCTCCTCTACTTGAAATAGCATCTTGCAAAAGGGAGCACTGAAGAGTACACTGCATTATAGTTGGAAAAATCCTACTTAAGGGCTCCTGATGGCAAACTGTCAATCAGTATTCCCTGCTTGTTATGAACTGCTCATTTCTGGAGTACAGCTAAACAGAGGTGTAATGATTGAAACTTTAATGGCATTTTGTCTCACACATGGTTCTGAAGTATCTTCTGTTGTCTGAAGAGTTAAATATGGATATTCAAATTGCTGCTCAGCTCCTCCTGGGCTTCTCCAGTGGCGGTGCTGAGATGGCAGAGGGGACTGAGCTGCTGAGATGCTCTCAAGGGAGGAGATCACACAGACCCTATGGATACAAAAATAAAGCAGGAGGTTTGGGTGGGGGAAGCAAAAAGCACGCAACTGATCTTTTGTTCCAGACTTACTCTTCATTTCTGCTGGAAGGATGAGAAAAAGGCAATCCAGCGTACGTGTGTTAACTAACATTAAAAAAAAAAAGTGAATGCAGGCATGGTACAGGACTCTTTCTCCTTTCAAAACTGGTTCAATTGCTTTGAAATATCATATGCCTCGATGCTAAGTAGATACAGAGGCACTTAATAATATTATTCAGCAATAGTGAATTAAACATGAAAACAATTTAAATTAAAAACACTTCAAGATTGTTTCCCTATTATTAAGGATGTGTTAGAAAAAGGCTAAGCCTCTCATTAGGAGATGAATTTTTTCATTTGTGTTTTTGTTATAGCTATACAAGATTTTTTTATACTTTCTCTTTTTTTCTCTGCATGAAATTGTAAATTGAAACAATCAGGTGACTGATCAATAGGCTAGTGGGAAGAAAAAAGTGTTTGTTAAATTCTAATTTTTTCTTTTTGAACACCACTGTATATATAAGCATGTGCCTTTCAATTAGATACCATGATTTATGAAGTCATGCTCAGGGCTAGCCAGGTTGTTGACTCAGATTAGAGCTGTGATGCCAGCTCATTCCCTGGTGACAAACACTGACTGTCCTTCCCGCAGCCAGGCACCCCTGGCAGCCTTATGAAAAGACCTTGTGGTTGGCACAGCACTGAGCAGGAAATGAGGTCCTCTCCGGTTTGGGACAGAGATGACTGGAGTTACAGAAAGCTGTAAAGCAAAATCAGCATCTCCTGAGTCACAGACTTTCAGCTCTGGTGGACCCTGCAGTTCCCAGGGTGACCTGGCCCACCAGCGCTGCCCCTCCCGCAGCCCCTCCAGCCTCCCACGGTGTGCCCAGGGGAGCACCCTGCACACTCTGGGGTGGCGTGGCACGGCACGGGACTGCTTTCCTGTGGCAGAGGGGCACCACGGTCCCCCAGTCTCCCCATGTGCCCCAGCCTGCTGCTCAGCACCCTCCTGTGCGAATCCCTTTCCCCCTCATCCCTACCAGAGAATGTTTTGGCACATTGTGTGATGTTTTTCTAATAATATCACAAGGCTTTTATGTCTACCTATAGTTTGGGGACCTTTGTGTGGCCTCCCCTCCTCCAGGAATTTCACATATAAATCACTGGAAAGCAGGAAATCCTTTAGACTTGGTAGGAAGCTGTTTACCAGATTCGCTTCAGCAGAGACAGCTACAGACCACAGAGCATCTTGCCTTGAGATACTACAGTGACCCAGACACCTGGACCTGAAACTGGGGAACTTGGCCCCCTTCTTCCAAGATCTCTGAGCCCCAAAGTGAGCTCCTGGAACGGGGTTAGAAACTCCTACTGAATTCATGGAGTAGGACTCCCTGATCTTCTCTGTGTAACACTTCCACTCCGAATTCCTTCAATGCCATGGAAACAATAATATTTAGACCATTTGGGGCTTGAGATTATTGCTTTAATAAATTGGGGTTTTATTGGTTCATTGTGGCAAATAAGCCCGCGATTGATTTTGCTCGTAATCGGCATGGAGAATGCATTCCGCTGTAATTAAATCCCGTGTAACCGGGCACTCTGTGCTCGCTTGTCTCTTAGCTTGCAGTGGCATGAGATTCAGCGCATCAAACGCTATCCTCGCCACGATAGGCACCCTGCCAGCCCGCGGAACGATGGTGCTCGCCTTTAGCGTGCTTACAGCCCGTACGGCTGGGGCGCGTTCGGAGCAGCGGGCAGCGCCTGGGAGACGGAGGAAACTTATTAAGAGGAGGAAGATGGCCAAGGATAAGGTCTTTTCTCTCGAGGAAGAAAACACTGCGAGAGAGGCGGGGGCCGCCGCCCCGCCCGCTTTCCACAGGTCCCCGCAGCCCCCGGCGCGGCTCGGCTGCCGCTCCCGGAGGCTCCGGCCGGGGCGCCCGGGGCAGCCGGGTCCCCTGGGCCGGCGGGAGCGCGGCCGGGCTGCCAGGCGGGCAGTTTTGAAGAGTCGATCTTCATAATACAAATCCCCCGGCTTCGCCTCCCCGCCAGCGGCGCGAGCCAGCTTTTTAATTGAATCCCGGGGATTTGGCCGCGGCCGAGAGCCCCGGTTCGGGCCCCAGCGCCGTGGGTCCCCCCTCCCGAGAGCGGGACCGTCTCTTGAGGGCTGATCCCTCGCCTCCAAACCGAGGGAAGGGGGGGGGGGGGGGGGGGGGGGGTGTTCCGGCGGCATGGGGGAGCCCCCCGGCGCGGGCCCCCGGGAGGCAGAGCGCGGGCTCGCTGCACCCCGGGGCTGGGGGCGGCGGGGGGGCCGGGGGCAGCTGGCGGGGCCGCGGCTGCTCCTGGCTGCTCCCGCCTCTGGCCCGGGCAGCGCTTTAGGGGGGGCTCAGGCCGGATCCTGCCCATTCTATACGTTAATGCTCTTTTCTCTCCGGCTGCAGGGAAGCAGGCCAGCGGATAATTACCCCTCACTGCAATCCGCAGAGCTGGCCTAATCCGAAAGCTCAAGTGCCCGTAAGTAAAACTTCAGGAAAAGTTATTGAAACTGACAAATACAGGGTGACAAATAATCAATAAAAGCCCAGTCCCACATCCTTTATTGTTTCCAGGCACTAACAGCAAGTAATGAAACCTCGGCGAGGACGGGGGAGGGAGCGGCAGGGTCCGGGCGCTGGGCTGGCTCCTGGAAAACCCCCACTAAAAGAAGCCCAGGGAAGAAACCGGCAGCATGAGGGGAGAGAGGAAAATGCCACCCTCCCAGCACCCCCTCTTCCCCAAGCCCTCCCTGCCGCCCGGTGGCGGGGCCGGGGCGCTCCGGATGGGCGAGCCCGGGATGCTCCTGCCGGGCCGGGAACTTCTGCCCGACCCTGCGGGCAGAGAATCCCCGGAGCCCGGTGCCCCCCGGCAGCCTCGGGCCACGCACCTACTTCTCGCACCCGCGCAAAAAATCAGGCGCTGTAATCTGCGTTCTGAAATCTGTAACATCCCTGAACACCCAACGCGCTCCCGCTCATTAGCATCTCGGCCCTGGATTTTCCACGCCGCAGTTTCTAAAGTTTCAGCGAAGGACGCCGGGCAAGATAAATCCGTGCTGTCGTTTCTCTCCCTTTCTGTCTCTCCAAATTAAGTTTTGATCTATCAGTTTAAACACTGGCCAGAAAGTTGATTCACTTTCTGTTAGGATTTCGGGTTAAACCGGGGGCTCCTCCAGTGTCTTTAAGCTTTTGAGCTGTGTAAATGAACTGCAGTGTCACATAATCGATGGGGAAAACTCAGCTGTCACAGATACGAAAGCAGCCTCCTGCCACAGCAATAACGTGATTTGGCATTTCGAAGTTTGGAAACGTGCTGTCTGCGCGTCCGGGGCTCGGGGAGGAAGAGGGACGGAGGCGATGAGCCGGGGCGGGTGGGGGGACAGCCCCCAGCCACGGTGGCCCCCCGGCCTCGGCAGCCCCAAGTGCCGGCGCCCCGCACCGCGACACCCGCCGCCGCTCCCTCCCTTCCCGACACACGCTGCGAAAGTTGTTTCCCAACTTTGGCGTTAGGGGAGGGTTGACCCAGAACAAATCTCAGTGTCTCGGTGGCCTTTCCAAAGCGGCCGTGCCCCCCCGCCCCGAGCCTGCGGGACGTGCCCATCTGGAGCACGCACCGTGAGAGCAACTGTGCCGCGTACAGCCACAGCGGCCATCAGTCACTAAAAGCCACACGCTTCAGTGGACCGGGGATAAAACGAAGTCCTGGTGACGCCTGGTTAAACCACTGACCCTCTTGCGGGGGCTGGAGAAGGGGGGAAGGCGGCCCCCTCCCCGCAAACCCAGCGTCGGGGGGCTTGGCGCGGGGCTCTGCGGGGCCGTGCCCCTCTCCCGGAGGTGGCAGCGCTGCCCAAAAGGGGACAGTGGGTTCGGGGTGTCCCATGGGGGGACGAGGGACTGGCGGGGTCCCGGGCAGAGTCCCCGGCCCGGCCATGCCACTGGGCGGCGGCGGCAGCTCCCGTGGGCGCGGGTTCCCACCGGAATGGTTATTTTCACATCGGCTCGCGTGGAAACGCCGAGCCGTGGGCAGGGTGTGCTCTAAGCCGCGGGGCCCCTGCCCTCGGCCCGCTGTCCCTACTGCACACCTCGATTTACCCGCACACATGCGCAGGAAAACAACTCACACGGCGTGTTCAGATGCCTTCTGGAAGGGGAAGGCTTTCGTTTCAAATTAGGAAGCTCTCCCAGATGAACCATAGAACTCCGCTTTTGTCAGGCTATGGTGCTTGATCGTATCTTTGCGGTTTTGTCCTCACCAAAAAGGGCCCCGGGGGCTCAATCAAGAAACAGGATTTCAGATAGTTTGATTTGACATAAGGAAACTTTGCATTTGTAATATTATAAGACTCAAAAGGGGGAAAATGAAACCTCTGTAGCTGAGACAAGAAGTGTGCCTAAATGCCACCACGTTTCAATCCCCAACTGGATATAATTTAAGTCTTCTCTGGCTTACAGTAATATACTCTCCAGCCTCGAGGCGATCCAAAAGGGGAGATTTAATGAGGCCGAGTTTATACACTTATATAATTTAGGGGTTTCTCTGTAGCTGTAAAATGACAATTGGTACATGTGTAGTGCAAAAGAGCTGAAATCCCATCCAGGGACCAAGTTGGTTATTTCTGAAGGAGCTGTCATTTCCAGCAGGGGGGCACAATGAGAAGGCCAGGAGCAATGGAGCTCTGATCTCCACCAAGGAGAGATAACCACCTGATTAAAATGGGACTCTTGTTCCCTCGTTACCCGATCGTCGTGTGAACTTACCTTATTTACAATTATAGGCAACGAGTGAGTCGCCCAGATTGTAATACACCTATAGCTTTGGGTTTACTCCTCCCTTCGTTATCAGGACCATCTCTTGGACAGATTTCTGGAGCACTCGTGGCGTGTGAGCGCAGAGAGCTCCGAAGGAGGGAGGGATGTGTGCCTTCCGAGCCCCGCGGGGCGAGCGCGGCGCCTCCACCCTCCCACACGCCCCGCTGCGAACCGAGCGGGAGGCCGGGCCCAGCAGAAGCGGCCCGTGGAAATCGGGATGTTTACAGCAGGCAGGCAGCGTGAGCGCCGCCACAACGCCAAGGGACTCGGCGTTAGGTGAAGGACTGCTTTGTACCGCGCCGCTGGTGTTTGCTCATTGTCCAGGTGAAGCCTGGCGGGGCGGCTCTGGAGGACACCCCCTTCCCGGGCCACTCCGGAGCACAGGTGTGCGCCAAGGGCATCAGACAATGATGCACCTCTACGCCGAAATTTAACGCACTTTGTTCTCCATTTTAATATTAAATGGTGGAGTGTTTGCCAGATTATTATCCCACTATTGCTTGTGCATTTGTCTCTTATGTCTAGTGCCTGTCATTACACAAAGCGTTTTGAAGAGCTAATTTCAAAAGACAGAAAGTCTACACTTACTATAAAAGTCATTAAATTAGCATGACAAGCATAAAGTTCCTAGGTTATAATTTGGTTATAGATCTGAAATCTTCCCTGCTTCTCTCTCCACTTGAAGGATGAAGGCTGAAGCGAGGCACCAACTCGAAGTTAGGACAATTGAGCTGTTTGGTGGAGGAACAGGGAAGAGATATGGGCTCCAACAGCACCTTTTTGACAGAGCAGTGGGTGACGAGAAGGAGTTCTGATTTTCTCTCACATCTCCCAGCAGCCAGAGAAAGGTGCGATCAGATGGTCTACTACAACAGGTGGGAGCGAAAAAAAAAAATCTCGATGCTTTTCTCGTCGATTAAAACATTTCTGGAATAGCAGGACGCGTGCCTTTTATATCCCGCTAAATGCTAAGATGGGAAGATGTGTTATAAAAGCAGCTATTGGCTGTTTCCCCTAAGGCTGCAACATCCCCTTCATTTTAATCGCTTCTTCGTTTCGGAAGAAAGCTGCGGAGAGGAGGGGGAGAGCTCCTTCCCCCAGCTCCCCGAGCATCTGCAGTGGCGGGGGACCGCAGGAAGCCCCGCTGGTGCCAGCACCGGCAGCGTGGGAGCGCCCGCTCTGCCCGGCCGGGCATCCTCTCCCTGACACGCTGCATTTCGAGAAAATTAGAGAAGGGACGGGGCGTTCAAACGTGGTGCTCACAGAAGAGGCTGCCCTAGTAGTTATTTAGTCTAAAAATCTGCTGTCAACTTTTTTTCTTTTTCTTTTTCTTTTTTTTTTTTAATTTCCCCTCCAGGATAAGCGAGGTGCGTTTCTTTGCGCTGATTCGTTTGCTTTTAACCAGGCATGCTGCGAATTGTGGAAGCTTTCCATTTACCTTTTCTTCTTTAAGCGTTTTAATTATCATCACTGACCTGTTGGGCATACCTACAGTATCAATGTCCCTTTTACATCGCTGCCTTCCCTTTCTCTGCGTGTTTCTGCTATTTAACACTTGCTACCTTTGCCATTAGAGTCCTAGAGTGACCCCCATGGGTATCTTTGAAAGAAAGACCCTCTGCATTCCAGCACTGCCTCCTTACCCAAGTAATAGCAAAGGGACCATTCAGACACATGGACCACACTGAAGCATTAATTAGGCTGATGAAATCCATAGAAATGTATGGATTCAGCATAATCGAGTTTCTTCTGCTGACTATAGTTAAGGAATACGTGAGCAGCTGGGAGAATAGAAAGTACTGTTAGGGTGAAGTCATGCATGTAATTGAGTATATTTAACATAACCATTTTAATGATCGGTGATTAAAAGTGCATCTACTTAAATTGTATACCTCTGC
Organism: Cettia cetti; assembly: GCA_013401135.1. NCBI lineage: Eukaryota > Metazoa > Chordata > Aves > Passeriformes > Sylviidae > Cettia > Cettia cetti. The sequence goes on from VZUI01071235.1 coordinate 12,808, forward strand.
AATTTGTCCATATCAACTTTAGAGCGCACACAAAGAAAAGGTCGTCATATAAATTTATAAACAAGATCCCTTCCTGGCTACACATGACTCGAGCTGGAATGATAACTCAGCAGCAGCGAGGGGGGAAAGGCCTTTTGCGAGAAAATAGCTACGCCAGTGCGATATTAATTAATCACTGGTTTGGCCCCCTTGCTCTCTTGTGCAGTCACAGTATTAGAAGTGCATAATAAGTGAGTTTTCTTTTCATCCGTAATTATTTATAACAATCAGATCACTCAGGGAAAAAAAAAATCCCTGGGTTTCTTTCCCATATTAAAGGAGTATCTTCTCCCTCGCTTGACAATAGTGAGTGTGTGTGTGTGCATACACATATAATCAAATAAAATATTTGGGGGGTTTTTTCAGGGTTTTTTTTTTTTTTTTTTAATCCGAAGAAACTGCCGGAGATCAGCAAAGCAACAATAAATTATTAAAATTCTCCTGACGCTAAACTTGCATGAGGAGGTTAAGGACCAGAAACACGGAGAGTGTTTGGGGGAGCCGTAGCTGATGGGCACGGCCGTGTCTGCTCGCAGGAGACCCCCGAGAATGGGAAATTAGCAGTCGAAATCTGCTAGTGGGTTCTGGATCCCACAAAGCCCACGCGTTGGGAAGGCTGAGTGTCTCTCTCTCGCCTATTCAATCTGCCCAGGCTGGTTGCAGCGAATAAATAGAGTCATTGTGGAGCCCATACACAAACCGACCCAACTCCCTCCCCCATCCCTTCTCGCCCTCCCCCCGTCCCTTTTATGCTTAAACGCACACAAATCTGCAGCCGCTTTGCACTAAGAGGAGCCCAAACTTTTCTTCCCTTTACTGTACAACGCCTGTGGGAAAGGTTTATTCACACGTATGGAATATGTCCTCCTGTGGGAGAGACGGGGGTTCACGCTGGGTGAGGGCGAGCAGGAGCCTGCCAGGAGCAGGACCCACCGTGGCCTCGCCCCGCCGGGCGGGCGGGCGTCCCGCTCCCCGCGGAAGATAACGGTTCAAAGTAGCCAGATGCATTAAACAGCCACAAAAGGGGCCGGGAGGGATGGGGGCCGAGGGGCGGGGGCCAGATTCACTTAAGTTTCTGGTGGAAAACTTAAATGCTGCCGTCCCTGCCTCTCCCAGCACCGCTGCAAGGTGAAATCCATTTGGGCTCGTCCCTCCCAAGCGGCCGCAGCCCCGCGCCCGGGGAACTCGCTCCGTGCAAGAGAATTTGCAACCTTGAAAGCATATTTTTCTTCCAGCTACGGTGGCACTTAGATGATAATGTAGGCAATGAAACTGGGGAGATTTATATCTTTTGGAAAGTAGGACGAGCCAGATGGTAATAGCGTCATTAACAAACAAACTTAGGATCTGCAAGTGAAGCTTGAAATTGGGAAAGAGATCTGGAGAACAAAAGGAGCTGCTGTTGAGGGGGGGAAAAAAAGAGTCCCTCTTCTGCCGGCCAAATCTAAGAGCACATTCTGGAGGGGCTGCTCCTGCCCAGCACTAGATAATAAACGACGGCTTTTTCCTCCCCTGTTGTGACCGAGAAAGGACAGAGAAAACTTTTGCAATAGGCAAATGTGGCATTTATTTATGTGTAACCCTTTGTAGTCTCAAGTGTCCCAAATGGGCCTTTAATTCAAATCCCTAGTTTGATACGGAGGGATCGCTTCTCCCAAGTTTATTTTAAAGAAACAAAGCGCCGCTTGTGGAAGTTGAAGGGCCAAAAGTTCAGTAATTATTTTTTTGAATTAATAGTAACGAATAAATATTAAAGGTTAAACTTTATTTGCAGTGAGAGTGGAAACATCTGAGGGATTTATTGTGGCTTCGGGTCTGGTTTTTTTTTTGTTTGTTTGTTTGTTTGTTTGGGGTTTTTTTTGTTTTTTTTTGGTTTTTTTTTTTTTTTTTGTTCTTTTACCCCCTCAAAAACCGCTCACTCTTTGCTAGAAGGCACCAACACAGCAGAGGCGAGGGTCCCCGGGCAGGGCAGGGATGCGGGACGTTCGGGGAGGGGGAGCAGGGAGGGCTTCTCCCCCGCATCACCCCTCGGATTTGCTCTCCAAACCCACCCCGAGAGGTTCTCGATGTCCAGGGAAAAGGCCTTCAGGACAGATTTACGCAGCTGAGAGTCCATAAACACCGGAGACCCACCAGCTCCAGGGCTTCAGCAGGAGAGATGGGCTGTGTGTCCCCTAAATTTTAACCTGTGTCTTCCCAAATGACACAGAAATGTGCGGAGGTCTTCAGAAGATCCCCGTATCTGCCTTCCAAAGTTGATGGTTATTAGATGATCAGTGATTTAAAAGATGCCTGTTAACAGTCCCAAGTTAAGAGACATGGACCCATGCTCTCAAGTAAAAAACTAACGTGTTTTTTTGTTTTTCTATTCTTTTTTTTTTTTTTTTTTTTTTCCAAATGTGCAATTATTCCTGATTTTTAAAGGCTTTGCAGAAAATAATGCATTTTGCAACCTTACAAATTGGCCCGGGAAGAACGTCCATGTACAGATGAGCACACACTGTGATTAATTAAGTATGCACACTATGGTTCTGCAATTTTTACCATATCATTCTTCACAATGTATTCATACAAAATCGGGAAGAGAAAAAGTAAGAAGCTGGTGGAAAGGAGAAGACTGCATCTGAGATCTCATGATGTTATGCAAAAGGGTACCAGACAAAGAAGAGAAAAAATGAAAAACAAAGACAAAAACCTAGAAGTTGTTGGCATTACACATTACTGCCTAAGTTTTAGTTCTAAAGTGTTTTCTTAAATAACATCAATTGATTTTGACATAAGGATGCTATGTAACACTACCCAGATCCTTTAAAGATAGATTTATCATTGACAAAACCATTGACAAATGGGCACACATTTTGTTTTCATAATGTGTCCTGTAGAAATGATACATGCACTCACATACTCTTCCATTTATTAATGTTACACATCTTAGCCCAAAGTATTTATGACCTTACTCCAAAGGCATTACTATCAATGTGCACAAGAACATTCCATCTCATCAGTACCTGCTTCCATGATAAAATCATTAGTTTCTGTTAGAAAGAGACTGCACAAAAATGAGCTTACATGAGCAGATTGCAACACAACAAAAACGAGAAGAGCAGCTTGTCTGTTTCAAACAGTGAACGACAGACTTGACAGTACAGATTGTAGGTGAAGTGGTCATTTAGATACTGAAGTCGCTTCTTCAAAATTTTGGATTTATTACTAAAAAGAAAAGAAGTGATAAACTGAGACTTCAAATGTAATAACATATACAATCCATTAAGAAACCCCTATTTAGGGTGGTAGGGGATTTATCTTAGATAAAGGTTCCACAAGTGACATAGGTGACAGTTTCCCCAAAATTTCAACTATACTTCCTCTCTTTTTAAAAGACTGTAGCACTTTTAGAAGTCCCAAACAAATTAATAAGCTGAAATTTGCCACAGTTAAGTGGTGGCACTCAGTCTTCAAAATGGAGCCTATTTCAGAACCTGCCTTCACAATAAGTCACATTCTTAAAAATACTTAAAGATAGCACATGCTTACAGTTCATAATTTGTTTTATCAGTAACTAAAAAGAACAATTAAGTCAGTAATAAATCCTATTTTCCTTCAGAAGCCTGCATTTAAGGTGGCAAATTGTTTCCAAATGGAGAAAACTATTCATAAGAAGAGAATGGAACCCACTTATTTTCTGCAGACAGATTATTTTTACCTGTCATGAATGGAGCTGATGAAGAGGTTGACAAACCAGCTGAGGGAGTACTGGTACATGGGGTCAATGTTGGCCAGGTCTGTGATGCTGAAGAACAGCACGGCTGAGTGCTGTGCCACGGGCCGGTACGCCTCCCGTGACTCCGCGATCTTCAGCTCCGTTTTCTCTGCAATCTACACATCAACAGCAGGGGAGAAACAACAGTTTTAAATAGTCTTAATAATCTTAATATTCTACAAAAATATTACTGCTTAAAACATCACTGAAATAGATCCATACAGCACTGCAACACAGAAAAATGCAACTTTTCTGCTCCAGGAGGTACCACTCCAGTAGGTAAAACGAGCACTTGGCCCTACCCCAGTATTGCCTGAACTATTGACCTGCACTACTGATACACATACTTTAAAATAGTTTAAAGACTGAATAAACTACCAGTGAAGATTCTCTAACAGATCCAATTTTATTTCTCTTCCCATTTCACAATTATAGAATTTGCTTCTTGTACTATGCATCCAAATCAGAGACCTTCTGCTGCAAATTTTAACATTTAATTTCCCTGTATTATTCAGGGAAGCACACATACACACTCCTTACCTGCTGTTTTCTTGTGATCTCATTAGCCATGATTTTGGCAGAATCCAAGACCTGGATGGCAGTCTCATCTTCCAGAATATCACCTTCAGATGACTCTAAAGTTTCTAAAATTTTCTTCTCAATTTCTTGCAGGTTCTTTTTATTGGCTGCAGACTGAACAATGAGAGCATTTCTTTCCTCTTCTAAATCTGGCCTAATGAAGAAAAACACAAAAAACAAAATCAGTCAATGCTCATCTTGCACTGGTTGCAAAAGAAGCCTATGAAAATTACTCCTTTTTCCTACAGAAGTTATTTGTGAATATTCTTTTCCATTTAAGCAGGTTTTTGCTGTTTAACATCTATTTATACTGGTGAGTACAGATTTCTTTGCATGACTTCTACTCAATACTTGGAAATGATGGTCTGGTCTTTAACATCTTAGCATTTTGCAAATGGCCATGCATCCTACTTTTCCTTTATTGTATCCCTGCTGCCAGAAAAAACCCACCATGTTATATACAGAGCAAGTTTACTGCTGGAAGCACTTCTGTTAGTAAATAGTTTACCCCAATTGCACTGACATGTCTGTCCAACCCAGATAGTATTTCTCTGTGCCTCTGTGAGGCCTGAGATATGACCCCTAACCACTTTCAGAGGTACTTTGCGTCTATTTCATACAAAATTAAAATGAAATCCTCATAATTCTGCACCTTTGTCTGGCAGTTCAGTCACACTGAAAAAAAGGAATATTTCAGGAGAAAATTGCCATGAAAAAACAATGATTTCTCATCTGCGATTTTAATTAATTTGTGGACACTTACCCCTAACACTTCCCTAATAAACTTTTTTAATAATAAAATTTAATTTAAAGCTGTTACTGAGCAACATTTACACTATATAACATCCATTTTTCTACACAATAAATGAATTTCTCATTTCCTTGGAATTATGCCATAAAAACCTGTAAGGGCTGTTTACCATAAAGACAGACCTACCTCTCTTCTGCTACAACAATGCCTAGTAGCTGGTCTTCAAGTCCCTCTGGTGTTATCATAAAATTGAGTAATAAAACTTTTGTAGTAAGTTCAGGCAAATAGTGTGGATTTCTTAGTTTTGTGGTAATAAAAAACTTGAAATCACTGGAATACTCAATAATGCTCTCACCAAGTCTGATACACTCCACACCTCCTAAAGTAGAGAAACATTAAGAAAACCTGTCTACTCAAATTATTCATAGAAAAAATACTTCTGTCAATAAATAAAAGCAAACTTCTCATCAGTGTCAAATTGGCTGAAAAGTAAAAATGAGTAAATATATATGACAATCTGAAAAATTCTCAGATTTCAGTGGGGCCACTTATCACTCTTAAGAGATGAAATCTAGTCAATCCAATTACTACTGTACTTCCAATTTGCATACACAAAACCCGAGATGGCAACAGAGAGCTGTGGAATCATTCCCAAATATTATATTCTTACAGACTACTCTTTCCTTGAATTACTTGTCTGAAAGAGGAAACCACAAAGAAAAAAAACATGTTTGAGCACTATTTCCTTCTGTTTTTAATTCTGAACATGAAAATCAACAAAGACAATCTAGTTAAGAAGGAAGGGAAAACATATTTTTCTTTATATGCACTTTTCTGTGCACATAACAGGAGAAAAAGTTGAATACCAAATTCATAGCTACTTGCTAAGTACAGAGAACACTATGCCTTAAGCAAAATGCCTTGACAGTTTTTCTTGATTTGTACAAAATTTAGCAAATATTATCATTATTAGACTAAAACATATGAAAATCAACACGCAAAACAATTTCACTGACAATGTCTGCTTCACAGAACTTCTTTTGTCTCCTACAGCAATCTGATGAAGGTCTTCACATAAAACCATTCTCATGATAGCCAGGAATGACATTTATTTTAAAGTAAAACTTCTGGCTGTTGTGTAATTACCCTTCTCTTACCAGACGCAGAATTAAGGCATGAAGAGAGCAATATGAAAAACATCAGATGGTGCCAGACTAGAAACTGAACATTAATGTCCTCTCCTTAAGGGTTCCAAATTAATTCTGCTGTACCTTGTTTAAATGTCTGTTTAAGCAGCAAAGGTTCAAGAGAGGGGTCTAGTTCTTCTCCAACATTTTCTAGCAGCAGTGGAGTCCCAAACTGAATGCAGTTCTCCACAGTTCTCATATAATCTGTGTCACTGATCTTGATAACATTCAGACGGTTGTCCTTCTCAAAATTCTTGATCCATTTATTTGCTTGGCCTTGAGGATCAATCATTAATGGCCTAAAAAAATACAGGACAGTTTTCTCAGTGCTTGTAGGCATTTTTCAAAACTTTAAACTATTTTACATATTTGTGTATCAGACTGTCAAGAAGAAGTGATACAATTTAATTATGTTATTTTAAGATATCAGTGAAAAATGGATGCATATGTGTTTTACAATAATTTGAAAAGTAATAGCAGAAATACCTTAAAAGTTGCAAAAAATGTTTAACATTTTTCATAAAATAACCAGAATGCAGAATTCTTGTAAAATACTGTTCTACCTCCCTGCTGGAACATAAATATTCCACTCCTTTTTGAATTATATTGTTCTACAGGAGCTACATTGTTTCCAGATATACTCTTTTTTAAAAGTGGGAACTTGTCTGTATTTGAAAATTAAACCTTTTTGTCACCTACCAACGTCTTGAATTGTCAACAATGACCCCATTGTCTACAGAAAATACGTCAGTTGGCAAACCAGCAATATTCCAGGCTCTTATTTTTATTGGGTCACCAAGATTCTTGCTCAAAGAGAAATTCTCAGAACAAGGGATTTCTTTCTCCTGAAAAAGAGGGGAAAAATCCCAACAAAATAAACATTTTTCTTTATTCTGTGAATCTTTGTATCTTTATTAAATGCCACTTAATCAAAAAGTGAGTGTGCATTTTGTTTTAAGAGACTGAAATAGGTCATGTATAAGTAAAAAATTCTGGGGAAAATAAACCCATAATTTCGATAATTAACTACATTTCCCCAATAAATATTTACCCTCTCTGCAAATTTTGTAAGATTTGTCCAGTTTTTGGTACATTTGTAATGTGGGAGGTTTGTTACATAAAGTTATGACTTAAGAAATTCATACACAGTTCAAAATATCTAATTATATCTTCTATTAACCCAGTTCAGCAGTCCAGTGATAATTCATGACTGGTTAATGCATTTTGAGTGATTCCAAATCACTTCATTTATGAATTATGGCACTCATATAAGTATTTTGGAAGTGTCCCTTTGCAAACAACACAATCAACCATCTAATTAACATACAAATATTTGATGGTGCAAGTTATACAATGTTTTACATTACACATAGCTGCATTTAAAACTTAATTCTTTCATTTAAAGGCAAAATGCAGAAAACAATGAGATTTCACTTCAGTAACAATCAAGCCATACAAAATCAATGATGGTCTCTAGTTTCTGATATGCTATTGTGGAGTAAACTATAAGTGTGGAGTAAATTCACTGATTTAATTAAATTCAAATCTACAAAATACTGCATCAGCAGCACTGATCCCATTGGTTTGCCCATGAGGTTTACTAGGCTAATATAAAATAAATTACAAGGGATTTTTGAAGCCTTCTGTAGCAGTCTCAAAAAATGAAAACATTTCTTTAACGCTAAGATAACCTTCTAACCTTGCACAGTTTACTCCAATCTTTGGTACATTCTTGTCGAAATCCAGCAGTAAAAGCTCCCAGATATGCTATTACCCCAGCTGATATCAGAATATCCCCTATCAGATTATCATATTCCTCTTGAAGGTCATATGCAGCTTGATTCCATCTATGACAAGCAGAAAAAAGTCATGCTGAAACCTCCACATTAATGATACTGACATTAAAAATCAACTTGGTTTTGCTTATCTTAGGTAAGAATAGGTGAAGAATATGAAAACCTAATTCATGTATTCATGTATTCTATTTTCATTTTGAAGAGATTTCCTCTACTATTCTCCCAGTGTTGCTGCCCATATTTTTACACTAGAAACAATCAGGAATATTCCAAGGTGCCAGACATTCTTTAGTGTTACAGTTGTCACACAGAAATACAGCATTAAAAGCTTAGAGAATTTCAAGTTCTATTTCTACAGTGGTTATTTCATCTCAAATTTGAACTTTAACCTCACCTGGTTTTCTCTCCACCAAGGCCTCCAATCAACTTCTCTGCTCGTTCCAGTTTTTTAGCACATATATCAACTTGGAATTCTAAACGAGCCTTTTCTTCTGTTTTTTCAGCAAAAGTTTGTTTCAAAGCAGCCAAACGGCCTTCAACTGCTGCAAGCTCTTCTCTCTTCTGATTCAACAGTTCCATTGTCATTGCCAAGGACTCTTCTGCCACTTTTAAACGTTCTTTTTTGGGTTCAATCTCCTATTCAATTACAACCAATACACAAATGCTTTTAATACATTTTTTGTAACTTTATTATTAAGTACAATGCTTAGGGTGAATACATGGAGCAAAGGAAGATTCCATAGCACCGAGGGGCAAGGATCAAAACCACACCTTTGATACCCTGTGAAAGACTTCCATTCCCTTAATCCATTTGCATAAACCCTCTGCTGCTGAGGAAGCTTTAGCCACCACTTGTGGATCAAACTCTGGATTAGTCAGGTACTCAGTCCGAATCTTCTGCATGACAGCTTCCTGGGTAACAAAAGTATTATAGGCCATCAGATCTCATGGCTGACACTTCAAAATTGAACAGATTCATTGCCATTTCTCCACACAATGAAATAAGAATGAACTAATTCAGTACAAATTGTTGTAGAAATCACTGCTTATTTGATTGTTTTGGTCTTCCTATCATGTTTCATAGTCTTTTCCTGCTTTCATTTTAATCTTATCCTTTCTAATAATGCATTTGCTGTATCTTCCATGTGGCAGCTCCCTAAGTGCTAAGAGCATTACAGTCACATAGAAGCCTTAATTTACACTGCCCTTTGTGTAAAACACACCAATTCCATTATTTGCTATCTTTTTCTCAATGCACAACTTTTGGGATCCCTATAAAAATGCATTTCTCCTAATGTAATACAAAATGTAATTGCTTGTGCCTACTCTTGGGGATCAGTTTTAAAAAGGGCAAAGCATATTCTATAAAGGACAAAGCACATCTCATTTCCAATTAATTCAGCAAAGGGCAAGAATCACACTCTTGGATAACAAGACATTTGGGAGAAATTATCATATTTGAAAGGTTCTATAACTAGTACATTTCTGTATGTATTGTAAATATATGTATACTGGATATATCTGCCAGTATAATTAACAAAATATTACCCATTTGTCATTATTCATTCATTGATCCATTTAATCAAAATAATACAATTAGAAAAAGATGTTAAGAATGGCAGCAATTGCCAGTCAATTATAAAAAGAGTTTTATAATGCCAAATGGTTGATCTAGTAAAACTAGCAAAACAAAAAGGCATAGGAAGGCTGATCATAGATCAAATGTCCATTGGTTCCACCAAAACACCCCAAACGACTCCCAAAACAGAATACGTGAAACGAGTCTAAAAGGACACAGGCTCAGAAGAGACTGATTGATTTAAACAAATGATGTCTTCAGTAGAGTATTTTCTCTTTCTTTTTTTTTCACTTGCAAGAAAGTGTCTACATTAAAAATTACAGAAGAAGTCTTACTGGAATGGGTTTCTCGGAACAGGCTTTCAGTTCCTTTAAGAAATTTATGTTGCCAAGCATTTTCTGGCTTGCAGTCCAGTAATCCAAAATCTACAAAACATAATAGGAAATACCTTTTCAAGCTTTAGAACAAACACACAAAAAAATTACAAAACTCATTTAATTAAAACTCATGAATATTTAATACTGATAACCTGGTATCTCCTTGAGATGCCAATAAAGCAGAAAATAATCATAAATCAAACGTTTCTTTCCAATCATATTTTAAGCCAAAACGCAAACAGTGTCTCAGGGAAGTTAGGTATTATCTGTTCTCAAGAAATGAGTAAAGTAAATTAAATCTGGCACATTACAAAATTTGGAAAATAAGGAATTCTGAAAGTTTTCAGTAAAATCCTGCGTACAGGCTATCAGTATTTGCCGACTTTAATGGACCTTGAGTTATATTGTTTATTGGGTAAGTGTAGAGAAGAACGTGAATTACATTCTTATTTCAGGCTGTTGTCTGCCATTTTACCTTGCCTCCAGATCCTGAAGGATCTGCAATTCTTTCAGGTTTTTTTTCTCTTATGACACAAACAGCAGCCATGACAAGTTTGACACCAGATGGAGGATTTTTCATTGTTTTGACAACTGCTATATCAGAAGGCTAAAATAAAAAATACATGAAATATTACGTCTTTCTCAGCACACAATAACTAACTTGATAGAAAAAAAGAGAATTTATAACACCATTACTGATGAACATAAGTGGTAATAGACGACTTCTAGAGGGATGATACAATGTTACCATCACAATTAACAATATCCATCAATATCCCCTATGCAGAGGAAATAAAAATGAAATAAATGCTAATAAACTGTAAACTAATGATTTAATAAAATTATGTTTTAATTTTAAAAATTTCAAGTCAGAGTATTTTAATACACTTCTGTGTCATCTAAATATCTCATATTCTTCTAAATTCCTACTTAATTTTAGAGAACTAAATAACACTTTTAAATGCTGAAATTTATATCAGATTGCCTTCAAAGTGTCAAGAGCATTGATTGCAGCCTCCATGACAGGTATTGCCTCTGCCAGGTCACTCTCACATTCATTTTTCAGTGCCTGAGCTTCTTCAGCCTTCTCTGTAGCAATTTCTTCATCCACTTTTACAATTTTTCTTTTGTCTTCTACTTCTGCAGATTCTACTTCTATAATCTAAAGAAAAACCATGAGTGGGCTTTATTAATATTGTGCCCTGAATTATCAAATAAACTGAAATTACCTACTGTAGGACATATGGATCACTGTAAAATATAAAGAGAACATTGAAGTTTTTTAATATGTTAACATAATATCAATTTATGTTAAGGGATTTTTTTTTAGCATATTGCAATATCATCATGGAGTTTTAACAGTAGATAAACTGCATGATATCAGATTACTCTCAATAAAAGCTATTTAAAATATGTTTGAAGTTCAGGAGACAAGGGACTCTTCATGTTTGTGCATCAGGCTGTAACTGAAATGGACGAGCTTTTATGGGAAGTTTTAGCTTCATAGTCAATAATTTTGACTATTGAAATTTATTTTCTTTACAGGGATATCTAACTCTCTTTGCAGTTCTAGGGAAGTGACATTCAGCCTTCTTAGAGGTAGAAGAGATATCACTGTATTTGTAAAAATACTTAGGAATCAGAAACAAGTGCATAAGGTCAATTAAATCATGCTTTTTGGTGATGCAACAGTCACATACTAGATAAGCATGTGTATGTTTTCATTTACTGGAATTTTCAAAACACCCAAGAGTTTTGATTCTAAATCCCACAATTAATTAAATTAAATTAACTGGGATTAGGATCCTTTTATAAATCAAGCATATATAATTCATTATAAATCAGTCTGTGCATGCAAAGACAGACAGCAAAACTGTTCTTGTTTGTTTTGTCATATCCGGTCATAGGGAAAAACTATTTGAGGTTTCCACAATATTTATGAATCAACTTGGGAAACCTAATTCAACCACTATTAACATGGAAGTTCCTCTAACATCCTTCAGCATGGAGCTTGGGCAATGACTGTATATCCAGAGAATGTATTTTATATAAAGAATGAAGTTCTCTTTCTGTTCAAAGGATGTAAACATAAATAACCAGTTACAGAATACTGGAAACCGCTGTAAACAAGAAGTGAGCCCAAAAACCTCAATTCAACTCCTACTTTCTGAAAGTAACACATCAATGAAATAAGACACATGCCTACAGTAAAAGACACAAAGCTGTATTAGTATACCTTCATCATGCTTGCATTTTCCACTTTAGCCTCTTCCAGTTTGGGCTGAAGCTCAATTAATTCTACTTTCATCCTACCAACCTATAAAAAGAATCAGGTGGGATCCAGGAGAGTCAAGCACAATTTCTACCAATTTCTTTAAGACCTAGATTTTACCTAATGACTAATTTATTGATAAAATGGTGTAACATTCAGTTTCAAATCAAAATATTTCTAAGACTTATTTTTATCTCCTACGTACAATGTCTAATTTTAAGAACTATGCTCACTTATAGTCACCTGTTAACCACCAAGGAAATTATAGCTCTGTACATATACTACTTAACAATACATGCTTAAAGTTGTATGGCTCTAGCACTAGTTCTGTGATTGTAGGAAAGAAAAGGCAAAATACATTTGTTAGTTTAACTGCTGAAGACTGAGCTAAAGAAAATCTGAAGTATCACTTTTGACTGACTTCTCCAGAAAAAGACCTGCATTTGACAAACGTTTTCTATTTTCAGTTCCATATTTGTCATAACTCACCTGTGACTCAGCAAAAGCTAGTTTGTCTAGCCCATTCACATATTTCTTCTTGGCTTTCATTACACTGTCTCGTTTCTCAGTAAGAAGTCTCCGAAATGCAGCAATAAGCTCAAGATAAGAAGTAGGAGTAACGTAATTATGGCGCCCCAGACTTTGTAAGAACCTATTAAAAAAGTAAAAAAAGAAAGAGTAACTTTAAATTTTGTTTGTTTGGGGTTTTTTCTGTTTTAGTTTATCATTAGCAAAGTTATAGAACTATTTGATAGTAATTTCAATGATTTTATATAATTTTTATGAAGGCAAATAGTTGTGTTAATTTTTAATATATAAATGAGTAGCATTGACACACAGTCACCTAATACTTTATGATTGTTTTCTAAAGCCATAGACTGACCTTTCAGAGAGTGACAAAACTGAAGTATGAAAGTATTTACAGATGGGCACAACTCCCTGACGCTCAGTGTCTGTGAGCTGAAGTGTTTCTAAGAACTTACTAGCCACACGTTCAAGGGCATCTTCAGGCCATGGCTGAGGGACAAATGAGGAGGAAAGAATATGTAAAATACAACTGTTAGCAGTCTTCAAATGTTAAAAACAGTTTTTACCATTGAAACCACCAGAATGAGACACACTAGTCCCAGCTGTGTCTCAAGAACAAGGAACTGATAAAAGGGTTGGTTAGCTCAGGCAGCAAGGTCACCACCCATGCAATCTTTTCTGGCAACTCCTGGTTGATCTAGCTCAAAGCTACACATTAACATGTTCCATCCAAACAGTTCTGCATCTATTCATCCTTTGGCAGAATAATTAATTGACATCAGCACTGAGCCAATAAAGCACTGTGCTTTATTGAGAGCAATACTGCTTACATGGATACTGCTTCTCCCAGTTTTATTCTGCTATAAAAGATCTACTGATAAACAACAGTCATTTGCTAGTCATTCCTTCAATGGATGACCTGCTTAATATGCAGCCACAATTAAGATCATTTTAGAGTCACAATGAAATGGTTTCTCTAGTCCTTTAAAACATACACATTATTTAATAAAATTACAAACTGCTATCAAACTAAGACTATTCATACTTCAGAAATATGTAGCAACAAAATTTAACTTTATTTAGATGTAGAAATGTTGAGATCACACATCAAAGAGCTCCCAAAATATTACAGAAAAGGACTATGCAATTTTAAAATCTTGAAAAACAAGGTGTACTTCTACAAGGAGGACAAAGAAAATCTAATGGCACTTAGAAATATAGTGTTAGAGAACTGAAGCAGATTTTTGAGGAAATAATATAAATATTTTCCCATACCTGGAACCAATCAATAGTACAGCAGTTGATGAGCGACGGAAACTGTCTCAGACGATTGCGGAAAGCATCTCCAATTGGGCTGAATGCCACCACAATATGGAGATTTTCCTTGCAGAAGTTCACAAAAAGTACATACAAGGCCAAGGGACTGAGTTCTTCACCTTTATCACCAGCCTGAACTGCTGCAAGAACACCCTTAGGAATAATACATAGCATAAAAAATGTTATATAAATTCTCATTAAGCATGTCTGAAGTCCTATAGGGATCCTATTAATGGTAGCATCAGCAGGAAATTATTTTTTTTAGTGGAAATGAAACAGGCAAAATAAAGTAGAAAACCAGAACAGGCAGCAAATACTGCCTGAGAACAGGATTGCACTATTTATCTGTAACCCTGACAACTCATTCTAGAAATGATAATCTGCTGCTCTGAGAAACTGAGAGTAGATCATAACAATAGATTAAAAGAAGAATTATTTTGAGGGATCAGATTTAAATGAGTAAAACCCAACTTTTAGCTACAGCTGGCACATTGTGAATAGCTACCAAGTTCCAGCATACACCCACTAAATATGTTCACACAAACTGGAAAAAAATTGGAAAAGAGCCATGTTATTTTAATATTGTCACTATATACCTGGTAAGAATGAAATAGCAATAGAAAAAGATCACAAGAATTATAATCTAACTTCTTTGAAAGACACATGAATCCAGGTATCAACATGCTCCATAACTTAAGTGCAAAAAAACCCAGTAGTAAGCTCTATCAAGTGATACAGATATTGTAATAAAGAACATTTGTGTGTGTGCTAAGCACCACTTTGAAAGTCAACTACAAGCATACCTAGTTAATTTAGTAAAAACATCACAGAGATAGGAAGACAGCACAGCATACAGTTCCAAATACTGTTTGCTAACACTAAGTTTCCAACTTGATGTGCACAAAGGTTGATGCCCCTCCCTCCCAAATTGTGACTGCTATTGTGTAAATCCAAGTCTGATTTTAGTTAATTTTGGTTTTAATTTGCCTGAGTACATTGCATATTTACTTCTGAGCCTAAATTCATGGAGGACCTTTGCCCACCTTGTCTCTGAATAGAAGTGGCAGGACTATGAAATTCTATCTAATGATGCCCTAGTGCCCCAGAGAGTAGGAGTCTATTGGGAAAGCCAGGCCATGTGTTCCAATAAAAATGTCACATCTTTGAACTTCACTGATCAATGAAAACACTATGACGCACAATCTTGTCCTAAACAATACACTACAAAAATAACTATGGCCACGGGGTATTCGTGAACAACACAAATTCTCTACATGCACAACTTATCGTGTTTGTGAACAGAGTGCTAGGTCAGAATTAAAGCTTGTAGTTGGCATAAACGATTCCACAAGTTTACTAAGTTGATTTATCTAAGGTCTCAAAAAGAAGTCACAGAATTAAGTGCAAATATCCAAAAGCCACATTTCACACTGAACAGACCACGTAGATTAAAAGGCAGGTGAAATTAAAGAGAGTTTCTAAAGATACCTCTAAAATTTCTTGTTTTTCATCTGATGCAAAAAGATTGGGAACCTCCCCTGTGTTGAGGACACTGTCAAGATCTTCTAAAAAGCTTTCTTCTTTAATTTGTGTGTCTGTGATTAGAAATACAGTTTTCAAGCCTTTAACACCCGCATTCTTCAGAAGTCTCTGAAAATGCAAGACAGTTAACAATTGTACATTCCAAAACATCCTTCCTCAAAATTAAGTCAAAATGTAGACAGGCTATTAATACTCACTTTCAGATCTTCTCTCCACTCATTTGTACCATAGGTCTTAGAAATCTCTGGTTGAAAAACACACATTCTTGCCATGAACGCTGCCAGGCGAGTCAGAGATTGCCGCCCACTTCCTCCCATTCCAACCAGCAAAGCATTACCCCCTGGCTGCTTCAGAATGCGGCTTAATCGAGACAAATGTTCCAACATGTACCTGCATTAGGAGCATGCTGATTAGCAGCCGAGCAGAAATACATGTACATCTATGCACCTACAAATCTGTGAAACAAATCCAGGAGTAGCAGCTCCAAAACAAATTTCTGAATGCAGGGTGGGGTGGGGTAGAGAGGAAGAGGAAGAAAGAGGGTGGGCATGAACCACAAAATAAAGTAAAACTTCCAATTCTTCTATTATACAAATACAAGTATTTAGCTAAATTACTAAAAATTGCTAGAGAGAACATGCAAAGGCAAGAACAGGAACACTACAAGGATAGATGTGTTAAAGGAAAAGCAAAACATTAATTCTCTACTTCAAAATAACCGCAGTATTACCAATTTTAACTTTCTTGAAGAATAGCAATTTAAGTATCTTTTTTAAGTAACCACTGGGTGAACAAGGTTTATATCAACAAATATCTCCCTTTCCTCTACCTCTGACCATGTTTGATAACTTGCATGTGGAATTGACATTGGAACATCCTCAGGAAGCAGTATCTGCACATTACTGAGAGTCCTTGTCAAAACTCAGACATGATTTTATCTCAGAATATGAAGCAAGGCCTGTAGGTCACCTGCTTAAGCACAGGGTGTGGGGTAATTAAAGCAAGCTGAACAGCTATTAAAAGTAGCCTCAAAAAAACTTTCAAACATTTCAAGAAAGATAAATTCTTGTTTATTTTTATGGGTAAGAAAAAAAAACAACAACAAATTCAGATGTTAGCGATGAGATTGAACTCTAAGACTACAGTCAAACATGCTCTCCCGGCTGCTGTTCAGTGCTTCCACACCCAGGAACTGGCCTCTGATCAGCAGCCGAGCTGTATAAGAGCTGGCACCCTCTAGGCCCTCAGATGCAAGAGGGTGCCAGCTCTTGCATCTGAGAGCCTAGCTGTATATACAGGCACTCAGAAATCCATCTTGGCAAAATGACCTAGACTAAAATAAACTGCCATTAGAACTGTTTAAAGTAACCCTAATCACCTTCACCAACCAAAGTAACCCTAAGCACCTTCACCAAGCATCTATGTGTCAAGTTACCCTGGCAAGTACAAGGAGCTGGTAATCTCTAGCAACAGGAAGGAGGAAGGTGTTTCACGTCCTAATCTCTCTCAGTTGTAGCTCTGCATGATCAAAAGTTAACAATAAGGACCTGCAGAGTCTAAAACTTCACAGGGTTAGCTGCAGCACCAGCTGAGTGTATGGGTGTGCTGCATAACAACAGAGCAGACAGCTATGATTGTGAACATCTCCCTCTTGGGATGCTTGTCCTTGGGGGATGGAAGTCCAGTGACATCCATCTCCACTGGTGACAGAGGCCTAGAGGTACAGCACCTACCTGATTCAGTGCACAACGTTTCTATAACAACTAAGGAAAATATTCAAAGCTCCTTAGGAGAAAAGCTTCTCATTATTTACTTTCAGATAGAAAAAGGAAAAGCATAAGAGGAAAATCAGTTTACTTCCATTCAAAAAGATGTAACACCACAAACACTTTTAAGGATACATAAAGGGGAGGAGATATACCAAAAAGTACAGCCCACAAAATTGAATATACTGAATTATCAACTACTGCTTAAAGTTCTTAATAAACCAGATCATAAATACCTGAAAACAACAAGGTTCATTCTTGTTTTCTGGGTTTGATTATATTCATCCAGACACTGCTCCACAACATCACTGAACTCCTCAATGCTTGGAACCTCAACATAAAGCCTTTCATCTCCTTCAAGTTCTGGAACCATGTAGTCACCAAAACACAAACTTCTCATGTTCTCTTCTGTTACCTGTGGCAAATATTCAACAAATTACGAAGTCAAGTTTAATATTTGATGAATGTATTCCTCACTGGAATTTTAGAAAACAAAGGAGAATTTAGACAAATACCTCAAACACAAGAATAAGTGCTCCAAAAAATTCTGCCTCACAGACAACACCCCCCTCAAAACTATGTTTCCTGCATTGAACTATACACTTATTCTTAATTTGTTCTTGGAAAACAATTGGCTCCAATAGCCACTAAGAGTCTCACAATCATGACCTTCAGATTACACCAAATTCATACTTGTGTTTATTATGAAATGGACAACTAAGACCACAAAGTTGTTTCTTCTACACAAAAAAGAAATTACAAAGGCCATAAAAAACAAACAACAAAAAAGGCAGAGAATATAACAGAACTATACAGCATTTTGGATACTAAAATTTAGTAACAATCACAGGATGCAGATGCACAAATTTCTTTTAAGGAAAAGTAGTAAGTTTACTCACATTTTAAATGTAGTATTTTTTGAGAAGAATGCTTAAGTACAACACTAAATTCTTCCAAACAATTTTCATTTCTACTTCTTTTTCCTCATGAAGACATTTTGCCAAACTCAACTCAAACTTGCATGTGCATTTGAACCAAAATTTCACCTTATGATTAATTTTCATGTCCTAAATTTGCAATAAAAGCAATTATTTTGCAACAGGTTAAACATGATACTCACAGGTGATTTTTCATCCTTAAGGTGTGCAAAAACTTTATCAAATGTTTCTTTGAAATGTTCTTTCACAATATCTTTCACTAGATCGAACAACCAGGCTCGGTCATCATCTTCCACCAAACGGTCATAAAAGACACGAAACACCTCATGTACAAACAGCCGAATCATCACATGTTTGCTTCCAACAGCACTTTTCTTAATGAGCAAACAGCCATGGATAACCCGTGAAAAGTCACGCAAGTTGAAGGTATAATGCGATTTGGCTGGTGTGGGCAAAAGATTTTTGATGGCTTTCTTATACACCTTCAGATAACAACAGAGAAAAACAAAAAAGTAACACTAACTTATTATTATCATAATTCCTAAATGCCTTTTAAAATGTTATTTCACCAAAAATAACATTTCACACTATATTATTGTTGAGACAAAGGAATTTCAATTAACAAATTGAAGGAAATTTCCAGTAATGTATTTGCCTCTTACCTCTAAAGTGGCAGTGACAATTTGATTTCCAATTGTGGAGAAGTCAGAAGAAAAGTCATTAATCCTTAGGTAAAGAGCTACTACAGTAGAGAAGATGCGGATCATTGTTTCATCACTGAAAGAGTTGATGGTGCAAATGTTGAAGTGTCGCAGGAACCGAGGGGTGACAGGATTCCTCCCACCCCCTGGAGGCCCCATGGCAGCCAGTAACTGGATGTCAACAAGGGTGATTTTAGAGGTGTCCTTAAAATCATACCTTCAAAATAAAATGCCATGTGACACTTAAATACAGACATAACACGTTTACTGCACCTTAGATGCATCTATATGACACACCACTCTGCATGCATAAAAAAAGTATTCAAAAATATATAAAAACATAGTAGATATTATGTAATATAATATATATATATTTTTAATCTTTTTAAAAACAAACAACCCCTCCTCCCTAAAAAAACAAAACGAAAAAACCCTAGTCCTCTAATTGTGCACCAGTTAATCTCAACATATTCTTTTCTGGCCTGAAAGAAAGATTACTTGTTTAAATTGCATTCCATAAAACCTGATATGGAATTTTGAGTATTAAAACTGTAAAGTGTCAAGATAAATTATCTCTATTCAAGAGCAACAGATATTTGAGCAGTTCCTGGAATCACAAGAGTAGTTGTATTTGAGAAGTACTTGAAATCATAGAATGATCCAGACTCAGGAAAACACCTGAGTGTTTTATATCTTCCGATATAAGCAAGCCAAAAACCTCAAAAGGAGGGCAGACTTTCAACTTATTTTATTTCGTGCCTATTATCAGATCTGATTTCACTGTGAATTAAAAAAAAATTGAGATCTTTCTTAAAAAAAAAATTAGTGACCAATAGAAACATGGATAATAGGGGAAACCAACATAAGAATAAAATCAGAAGTTTTATATAACTTCATATATAAGGATATGGACAGAAAACTGCCAACTCACTCTACAGAGGAAGAGAAAGGAAAAGAACAAGAAAGTGCACTGGAAAAAAATTAAATAAGCAAGGTGTAAAAGAATCATTTTATTTAACATATACTAACTCTGCTGAAGTTCATCAATAGAACATTCTAAAACACTGAAAATGAATTTGATCATGAATTTCCTAAACCAAGAAGTCCTTAGAGAGTAACATACAAGTTGCTTCACTTTTAAATAACATATTTTTATATAAACTAAATCTACATTAACACTTACAAACCACTTCAAAAAAGTTTTGAAAATAAAATTTAAGGGAATAAATAAGCATAACAGCAAATACAGAAATAAAAAAATTTCAGTTGTATTTCCAATAATTACCAAAATCCATGGTCAAAGAACTGTCTTAAAAGTTCTATAGGAGGCTGTGCCCCATACTTCTCCAAAGCAGGCATATTCATATCATCCACAAAAATAATGCACTTTTTTCCCATTGGAGGGCCAAAAACTCCTTTGCGCCTCTTGTCCAGCCTAGCCATAATAATGTTCTGCAATGCAAACAAGATCATTCAGAACACAGATTACAGTGTTCAGTATACTCAGTATACTCATGTCCACAATCTCCTTGAGACCTGTTCTCCTTGAGAAAATAATCTGTTCTACCAACCTGAGTCTGAGTGGCACTGGTTCGAGCTGAAAAATTAATGAAGAAGGGGAAGTAGCGCTCCTTTTCCAAGTTGTTCATTAACTTGTCCTTGACATACACAGATTTCCCAGTTCCTGTTGGTCCCACTAGAAGCAGTGGTCTTCAGAAAGACAGAAATAAAGCACACAGACTGCAGAAACCTAACATTGTAAACTAAAAGAGCTAGAAGTCAAAGCTTTTACTAACTTGCCCTTCCTCTTCTACCTCTAAAAACATTACTTGCCTAAAGAAGAAACTGAAGTATTCCTGAGGAATTCCTTAAACTCTCTCATAATTTTAGTTTGCTTCCACCATCAAGAAAATGGGAGGAGAAATAAACATTTTTCATTCCCTCATTCTACTGGTGTTGCAGTATATGAATACACAGGGGATTTAAATTTCTCCTGATAGGTCTTTCATTAATTCAAACTTCGTAAAGCTTTCAGCCTTGGAACCTGAGGCTAGTTTTTCTTTCATTCTCTTATATGATCTGACCATAGCTAACAAGATTAATCAAAGAAAAAAAAATCCTAAAACATGTATTTAATTGCCAAAGTAGAAAGAGAGTGCAACAATTTTTGAGCTGCCCTAAGAGTATCATCAGACTTCAAATACTAAAGTTAGACTGTAATAAGGTTTCACAAAAAGTTAGACTCTAATAAGGTTTCACAAAAAACCTAAACCCAGACTTTTGGGCAATTTTTTTTGTTTGAAGTAAATGTCTATTTTAAAAGGCCAAATAAACTGAGGGTTCAATAAAAACAATGAACTCAAAGGCAAGAATAAGAGATATTTCCGCCTATGATCAAATTTTACTTCAGAAATTTGTAGTGAAGCAACTTACTTCCCATGGGTAATGAACAGGTCTAGCAAATAGGTATAGCGAACTGTATCCATAGTTGGGACTATAATATCTTGAATCTTCACATTTTTATCACCAAAACTAATTTGTTCAAGAAATTCATTCCAGTGAGCCCAACGTACATTGCCTTTGAGCTAGGAAGAAACACAGATGTAGAACAGACTGGTGTTATATGTGTCAAGGGTTTTCTCTACTACTTCACATTTGAAATATTAAAGTAATGAATTTTAATAATTAATGAATATTTGATGTTTCAAAAGTTCACACATTTAGTTTGTTTTACCTCACTAATAAAGAATTAAAGTACATAACTAAATTTATGTACTTTATTTCTTATATTTTCTTAAAAACTCTGTTCAGTGGAAACAAACAAAAAACCCACACGCACAGAAAACCACAACAAAAAAACAAGAGAAAAAAGGAGTCTAATAGGCACTATAAACAAAAATTGTAACACAAACTACCTATGGGCTTTATATTCTGCTTTCCTTCTGAATATTCCACATTATTCCTTCTACAGAAAAGCAATTTTGAATCTGCCAGCTGAGCTTGGTTACAGAAGAAATATACAGTGGCAGTATTACAAATAAAACTGAAATGCATAACTTAGTATTTTATTAAAACATTGGTCAGTACGCTGGTATTTGAAAAATAAATGAAAAATGTATTGTGGGATTTAATCCAACCAACACTCTACAACGTCCAACAGGCTTCATAGTTAAAATACCCACCCAGCTGCATTTTCCTTTTATTAGGACTGTAAGAATCTATTTAGTGGATGCAGAAGCCAATCCTACCTCACACACGTAGTCATAGACCAAGCCTTTCTCTTCTAAGGGACACTCCCACATTCCCAAAATCTCTGGTAGAGGATTTGTTTTAGATTTCCCAGACAAAGTTTCCCTCAAGAAATTATCAAAAATTGTCCTGCTGTCACCATCACAAGTCCCACCAATAGACCAGATTATGGCAAAAGCAAAACAACCCTGCAAAGGCAAAAAAAAAGTAATTGCCTTATAAATTGACACATTACATGAACCTTGTACAGTCTGATTAACAAACATAATTCTAAAAAATATTGTTAAGCAGAGAGATGTTAGCAATTGCTCTTGAATACCCCTGGCCTAAAGAGATTTAGAAATCTGACTGTAGACAGAGCACACAAATAATCTTACTCAAGGACAGAAACAGAAAGAGAGTTAGAGAGAGAGAGAAAACCAAAAATAAAGGCCACTGACTACAGCAGTATGTCACATGAAAAAGCCTGAGAAGAGTTCTAATGACAAACCAGGATCTAGGAATTTTCTAATTTAATTTTAAGTAACTACTTTCATATTCTATTTTCTTCAGTTTTTCACTTAAGGTTAGACAGAGGATCCAACTAATGTAACTGTCAGAAAACCCTTCAACACAGAAATTTTGCTCAAACAAGCCAATCAGTGTTGCATGAATATTTATTTCCTTTAAAAGAAAGAGGACCCTTTGCTTTAGCTAACTTGTTGTTATTTAAAAACTCATTAAATAAAACCACTCTGCCGTTTAATTGGAAAATGAGCAAAATTTTTTATCGTATTTGTCACTTGTAACACTTCCATCTCATCTGGGTACCTCCAGAGTATGGGGAGAGAGGGCAAGGAGGTAGTAAAATTGTTTCACGTCTCTTATTGACAAATTAAAGTTATTTGGATTAGTAAAATTGTTTTGAAAACAAGCACATAGAGAAACAAATATACATTTTGCTCCACGTTAAAAAAACCAACCATAATCCAGGCACGGATTCTTTTGTTGGTCAGATCTTCTTGCACAGCCGGACAAATCAACATTTCAAAAATCCGTGTGAGAGCTACTACAACATTGATATCACTTGTAGGCACGAGTTCCTAAGAGATTCAAAAGGTTAGATATCATATTTTACTTGTTCAGTTAATTTATCTTTTGGAGATAAAATACTAAAACAATTAGACCACTTAACAAAAGAGTAAAAGTCTTTTGAGTAAAAAACTCACTTTTATTCATGTGCCCTCCTAGATTATTGAAATGCCAAGACCTTTTAGCTTGTTAACCATGCTCATGGCTACCATGTGAACTAAAATTAAACATCCTAAACCAAAACAAAACCCACAGATGTAACTACAGCAAACATAAGCAAAATTCTAAGAACTGTCACACCGAGTTTGCAAGGAACTACACATTTTCCCTAAAACTTAAAAAAGTACTTCCTTATACAACATGACATCTTTAAAGAAAAAAAAAAAAGTACTAAATTCTCATGGAAAGACTTTTTAATCAGTGTTTTCAATACTTACTTTTGAAAGTAAGAAGATGAACACTATGATCAAGTTTCAAGCCTTAGCTGACATTCTCATTTAAACTCTTCGAACCGGTCCCAAGAGCAGCATATTCATTTTAAGTGTACTTGTCATGAGAGAACAGTCACCTCCTACCAAGGGTAACAGAATGGAAATGGCCACTAACTACTGCGGTAAAAAATGGCAAAAAATACCTTGCACTGTTTCTGACGAACTCGTAATGCTGGTGGCACCAACCAATCAAAAAGTCCCTGCAGAAGACTTTGATGTTCCTCTGAGTTCAGAGGTTCAGGCAGTTTACTCAGCCAAGAGGTAACAACTGGCCTCCAGCCCAGCTGAGAAGGTTCCAAATAAATCATGCCACAACGACTGACTGTAGCAGGCTAAGGAAAAATGGTAAACTCATTTTATTGTGCATTTAATACACTGAATTTTTGTTTATATTTTCATTAAATAGCAAACTTACTGATGCCTGGGAAAGATCCATCGTTTCAAAAATAAGAGTCATCTGAGGGGACATTTGGATGACTTCTCCACTCATCAAACAAAGCTTGAAAAATAAAAAATAACATTCAAGATTAGAAAAAAAAATTTAGTATTAAATTACACTTCCTATCACAGAGAAGTCCTATATGAAAATTGGCAAAACCAACTAATATCAAATGTAAGGTCAACTACATAAAATGTTTAACCACTTGTAGCAATAGATTCTTATAAAGTTTTAGCTAAATTCTTCACTTAAACCACAGCACTCCATAGTAACCTACCAGTAGGTTCATTACAATCAATATTTCATATGACAGGATGAAAAAAAGACAGCAAGAAGAAAGGACAAAAGATATCTGCAGCTATTGTTGCCAATACTGAAGCATTCCAGCTGGAGACACACTATCCTTTCGTACTAAAGTAAGAGTCCAGTCCATTTTGACACATTTTCATCTAGAACTTAAAAGTGCAAATGTTGTCTCTAATTTTCATATTTGCTTTGAGATTCCTAGGGCCCATTTACAAAAGCAGTGTTGCAATTTTGACTTCAGAAGACATTATTTTGAAAATGCAATCCTTTGGGTCTTGGGATTGTCTTGAAATCTAAGTTTGTGCAGTCTTAGAAATAATGGGGTTTATAATATATAATTAATTGTAATTTCTGACGCTTAAATTTTAATTATTTACATTAGAAAATTACATTATGGCATTAAGGAAATACTACATAATTCATGTCTTCCAGCAATGAGTTGATATTACGCTTATGATTCCAATACAAACAAACCAACCAACCAAAAAAAAACCCCAAAAAACCCTCAAAAAACAAAAAAGGCAATCAAAAACCACTTAAAAAAAAAAAAAAAAGCTCATGACTTGTCACCAATGCCATCTTGCACTTGCTCTTTTCAAAAGTCAGGCTCTGCAGTTTGTATTTGTGGTTTTATATGTAGGAGGACATTTTCAAAATATCACATAATTTTTTTCAGGCATTTTTTTCACTGACTGATACCTTTTTGTTGTCATCCAGCACCGTGTTCATGCTCTCTATCCACAGAGTATCGATGGGACCATCGAAGATGACCCATTTGCGCTCAGGGGTCTCGGACAACGCGAATTTCCTGAAGGTTGTAGCGACAACCCCGTCTGTCCACTAACAGAGATGGACATGGCAATGGGGAGTGAGACAAAGAACACAAAGTTCAACCTGAACTGCCAGCCACAGAAACCTTTGTTTTTCATTATCCTTCATTTTTAACTGTTCTCCTCTCGTGCTGCAGAGAGCAGCACATAATTTCGGAATTTCACCAAGGGTCTTAACAGCAAATTTAAAAAACAATTTTTTTCACTTGAAAAAAAAAAAGTGACAAAAAAGACCAGCAATTCAACTTACTGAAACTTAGAAGTGCTTCTGCCCTGTCTTGCATCTATTTCTCTCCATAGTCACCTCAAGTTTCACTATTTCACATTTACTACTTCATATTGTTCCTTCTCCAAAACTAAGTCTCACACCTGGAACCCATGAGTTCATAGATTTTTCTAGAGAGTTTTTGCATTACTTTGATTATAGAGTTAAGAACAGTCAGAAAAATGAACACAAATATGTTTAATATGATTTCCTAGCATAGATGCAACTATAAGAGGAAAATGACCTTCAAAATAGTATTGCTTTTATTTGTTTTGCATATTTAAACCTATATCATTGCATACACATATGGTACTGCATTTTTTATATCCTAATTAAAAACAGGCCACAGAAGTATTAGTTAAGGTAAAATTTACAATTGTGTTCTCATCTGTATTTAAAATAATAAAAATATGAATTCACGAGTTTACTATCCATAATAACGTTAACAATATAGAGGAAACTTTTTTTTTTAAACATACATTACCTCATGGGATATCATATCAAACTGCCCAAAGAGCTGGCCCATAGTGATTGATTTTGGATTCACAGTTTTATAAATGACTTTTTCTTCTTCACCATAACCACGTTTTTTCATAAGAGACAGTGTATCTGCCAACACATGCAGAACTTTGGTCTTCCCAGAAAATGACTCCCCCACCAGCATGAAGCTGTTAGATGAAAAAAATACAAATGTGCCATTAATAAATTCGTCTTGCAATTTAGACTTTTACAGATCACATGAAGGCCAACAGTAGCAAAAATATGCTTAAAGCTAATTTTCACCTAATTTTCAAAAAGTGAAGCAAGTAAATTTTCTTTGACTATTAAAAAAAAGCTTTTCCACAAACCCAGTTTATTTGCACATGCAAATCAGATTGCACAATCTTACGGAGAAGATTAATTAATGAGCTGAATATTAATCATCATATAGTTAATGTCATATTCTATATATTTCCTCCACACATTTGCCATTTTGTAATAAAATCCAGGAATAAAATGGCACAGATCTGACAATATTTTAATACAAATAAGCTTTTACAGTCCTTAAGTTTTCACCATACTGATATCTGCACCTAAAATCATTACACATGTGCAAGTGCTTCTGATATCAGGAAGGGTACAATTTTACAGACATACAACCACAAGAATTTTGGGACATGCAAAAGCAGTATCATTAATCAGCTGTTCCAAAGCTGATTGGAACAAAGAGGAATACTATTATGCCACCCTCAAAACCGTCTTTTAAACTTCATATAAACAACTGCTACAGTATAAGTCAGAATTACAAAA
This sequence comes from Cettia cetti, assembly GCA_013401135.1. Taxonomy (NCBI): domain Eukaryota; kingdom Metazoa; phylum Chordata; class Aves; order Passeriformes; family Sylviidae; genus Cettia; species Cettia cetti. The sequence goes on from VZUI01071235.1 coordinate 39,881, forward strand.
GATAGTGCAGTAATGAGAACCTTACCCATGTCTAACAATCATCATTTCATATGTCTGTATAATTTTCTGCATAAAAGTTTGTACAGGTTGGACATTATGTTGACTGCAACATTCATTGGCACATTCCAGAAAATCCTAAAATCAAAACAAATCATAATCTTATGCTGGCAACAGTTTAAATTACTCTCCTGCATGACAATAGAAGAGTTTATGCTCATCAGAAAGGGTTTCAAATTAATTAATAACTGAAAGAGTATTAGTCAGAATACATCAAACTTCCAAAGGAAAAAATTCCCACTTCTGTACTTCATGTGCTAGAACAGAATTTAACTACAATTTTTATCTTGAGGAGAAGGTATATCACCTTCAGAAAACCATCAGTGTGCTTCAGAACCATACACTTTTTTCAAGACCATAGCATTTACTGAAAACTTAAAACTTAATCCAATTTGGTTTTTCCAACATATTTTCCAACCATTTTCGTACAAAGATTGCTTCAAGTAGTTTTGTTGTTAAAAATAAAATACAAGCACAAACCTTAATCTCACTTAATTATGTTCAAAAATTAGGAAAGAAATCAGAAAGCCTAAAACTTGATAAATGTGCAGGTCAATTGCCAATCTATAATGCACAACCCTTCTGAATGTAAGGGAACTCAGATGGGGATAATATTCAGCACAGAAAAAGAATTCCCTTTGCTACAAAGTTTCCTTGCAAGCATTCATCAATTTTGTTCATCTTGAAGTACCTCACTGCATTAATTGCACCTGATTAAAAAGCAAATCACCACAAAACAATCAACAATGATCATGATCAAGGAAAAATTAGAAGAGTACTTACATTGTAGTCTGCCTCAGGAAGCTTGATTCCAGGAAATAAATCACTAGTTATACCCATGAACAGAGGTATATCATGTGACAAAAATTTGGGCTCATTCACATCTTTAATTGATCTGAGAAGCTAGAAGAAACAAATATGCATTTTACTGTTCTTATTAAGAGACAGAACATAAGGTGTTCAGCGATTAAAATAACGTAGTATGTAACAAAGATGAATTCATTAAATGGGGTCATTGATAAGAAGCTAAACCCAACTGTACAATCACCAGCATGGCCCAGGAAAATGCAGCATGTATTTTATTGTCTTCACTTCAGAAACTACATGGATTAGTGATGTGACAAGATGTGGTGGAACTGCCTTCAGAACTCAGAACTGCATATATCTATGAAACTTCTTAAACAAATATTCCCTCAGGAACTCACCAATATATCTTCATCTTCTGTGGGAAATTTTAACTTTAGATTTCCTGCAGCCACCAGCACAGCTTTGACTGCCCGCATGCCATAGTCATAGTGATACTGAGAGGAAAGCTGTTCTGAACAAAGCCTGTAGGTCATGACTATCTTCACTGACAGTGACTTAGCATTCAAAAATCCATATGAATAGAGGGAAATTTCTGCTATCAGAGCATAGTTTGGAACCATCATGGCTACTGTTCGGAAAAGAACCTGAAATACATACCCAATGATATACCTTTAAATAATTAATTTAGGAATGGAAAGTAATTCAGAACTTTTACAATATTCATCCCAACATAAATCAAAAATGATTCCCGGCTTATGACTCCCTAAGAAGTTCACCTAAGTGAGCTACCACTGATATCCATCTTAATGGATATCACAATGCAGTGCAGAAAAGACACAGGCCCCCCCTACCCTTTTCTCTCCACACTGTCTCAAGAATGCAATTTGCTCTTTGCACAGATACATCCAGCAGTAAGGAAGGAAATTGTGGTGAAAGAATGCACTTCCTTTCTTTCACCAATCTGCAGTGTGCTCCTCATGGTGTACTATCTCTGCTTTCAGTTAGCAAAGCCTCCTCATGAAACAGCTCATCTTGTCAAAACAATCATTGCAAAGGTCACAGACACATCGATCTTACTATTTTACCTTCAGATTATCTGGAAGTTCAGAACGTCCCGCATAACCCGGATTCATGGTAATTGCTATAAAACAGTTGGGATTAAGCTTCAGCTCAGTTCCTTCAAAATTAAATGTCTCTAGCTTTATCTGTATGGCTCTTTGGATACAAAGGATCTGCTGTGCCACTACAGACAGCACTTCCAGTTCAATGCGATTGAATTCATCAAAACATGCCCAGGCACCTGATGAAGCCAAACCCTTGAAAAACTGTAAATGAAGAAAGAAACCAATAATATTGCTAGCAGAGCCTTAGAAGATTCAAAAGGAACTAAGACTATAATGTTGGAAGATTAATTAGATTTAAAATATAGAATTACGATAATAATGCTTAAACCTGTTTACATCATCGATCAGTTATAAACTGAAGAATGAAGTTTTTGATTTTAAAGCAAGCTAAATCAGAAGATCCCGATCCCATAAACTTTTCTTTCTTTCATGCTTTAACTAGCAACTTAGTAGGTTTTCATTAAGCACAGAAAATGAAACATGTAGAGAACAGCACACAGCATCCAAGGGTAGCAGACCACAGGTGTCACAATTTGTGTCTGCAAAATAGGGATCCTACAAATTTCATGCTAAAAATAAAATACAACATACATTTATTTTCTATTTACCTTTCCCATTGCCAGGTAATCAAGGCCATCAGAGCAGTTAAAGACAACACACTGAACAGCAAGAGCTTTAGCCAAATCTTTGGTGGTCTCTGTTTTACCTGTTCCTGCTGGACCCTCTGGGGCACCACCGAGGTTTAAATAAAAGGCTCCAATCTAAAGCACAGAAACAGTCAATGGAAAATATTTGTACTTCATTCATATGAAATTCTTCTGAATGAAAATGGTAAAATTAAATTGCACTTGATAGTTTCATACACTTATTTTATCTAACATAAAAAGTATGGTTTTACTAATTAAAAAGAATCCGAAATGTACTTAGAGATGAGAAAAATATGCAAGAGAATTTAATTTTGACCCTAACAGAGGGTTTAGTTTTATTATCATCATAGCCATGATTGGTTACTCAAACTTTATTATACCCAATCTTTCAGTGCTTGTTTAGATACACCTTTCAAGTTAAATTTGTTGCAGTTACTTGTTGCTACTCGTTTCTCTGTTTGTCCTTTAATACATTTTTTCCTCTTTTCCTTTCCCACACCATCCCCCTTTGATGTATGCGCCTTTCACTGACCATTCCATAGTCTCACCTATATTTCATTGAAGTAGGAAGAAATCTGACAGAAAACAAAAAAAGTTGCAGACTATAAACAAACAGTCCAATCCACAGTTACAGGGCCACATCTGTATTGACTGACAAGTTCTGGGAATATTTATTAAGACCTTGGCGGGCAAAGCACAAGACTTCTATTTTCCAGAATGCTAGGCTTCCACCTGCTGTGCTCTGATTCAAGGTTTGTGAGCCTAAAACCAAAACAGGCTACCAGCTGCATCACCCTCTCACGTCAACATACCTTGATGTTTTGACAAACAGATAGGAAGCATCAGCTACAGCCACACCACGGATATCTAGCAAAACTTGAAATTATACTCCAGCAAACAGACTGCAGTAACTGATAATGAGAAAAGCTGAGATGACTTTGGTAACTTTCAGTTGTCATGTTAGGTGAGGATATACCAGTACAATATTGAACACCCCTGCCAAGTGCAGGAACACTAAAAAGTTGGCAAACTTGCTCTAGTCTTAGGTACAATGAGATCACAAGTGCATCCTTCTCCACTTAATTTAGCAGCCACAGAATATCAGAAAAGCACTTTGCGTTCTCATAATCTATACAGTAATCAAATATTGTCTGATTTCCCTGTGTGCTTTAAAAAAACATGGCCACAACAGAAGAATACCATAGTGTTTCAGTCAGGTTGGTGGACAGTCAGATTTGTTATTATGAATGATTTTCATGTTTAATATTCTGAAAAATTACAAACCTCATTCTAGCAGAAATAGCAGAGTCTGACAATAACCATTAGCCCTAAAAGGATAGCTGCACTGAACTTATGTGTAAGCAATACTATAGCACTGTAAATACAATTTGCATTATCCCAGGAGGAAGCTCATACCAGGGTGCGGTAACACCTGTCTGTGAGAGGTGTGATCACCAGGCGTGGGGAGTTTCCAAGGTATTCGTAGGCATATTTCACATTGCAGTTAATGATGCACACACGAACGTTTTCGTTCTGCCAATAATAGCGCAGCTGTGCAAGCCACTGAAAGTCTGTTTCACTCCGCACACCTGACAAATAAAGAGTTGATAGCAATCATAAAAGATGTTGTAGATAGCTGGATTATCTATTAGGGTTAAATTTAAAACAGCTTTGAAATTATTCACGTTGATGCCTGTAGCCAAATACTCACAAACTCATCTTAGTACTGTACTGTTTAAGGCAGTAAAATCTGATTGGTTAACAGTTTTTCATTAACTATGTGTCAAGAAAAATGTCTTAAAATATGATTACCACTTCCTATCATTTCCGTGATGACATCTCTAGCATGAACATCAATAGTAACCAAGGCACCCAGTGTAATCCTTGTTTGCTTTGACAGTTTTCCTCTTACCAGCTCTACAATATCATTAAGTTGAATCTGAAGTGTATCATAATAACTCTTCAAACCCTAGGAGACAAAAGGTAATTTTAAACTAGTTATATCAGTTTCAAGTGTTCCGGACTACTTCATGTTGACTAGATATCTTAATAAAGGTTGTTTATTAAAGTATTCAATCATATTGTCATGGTTTTGCATCAACTTATCTCTTATCCACATTTTGCATTATAAACATTACATTTGTGTTGCAAAGCTGCCTTTTAAACTATGATTGCTCTAAACAAGAATATTCAAGTACTTGAATGAAAGGTATAAATCACTGTACATAAATTCATGTACACATGTTTATCATTTTTCAAATTTTATTTTAATTGTAAAAATCTTTTTGATGAAGCAAAATACATCAGCTGAAATGAAACGTAAAGAAAGATTTTAAAAAATTATGCATTACACAGTACCTTGGGTCCATCACGAAGAACTTCATGTACTTCACTTGTCCAGTACATTTGAGACACACACAATACTACTTGGCCAGGCCATTCCAAAACCCAGCGCTTTCTCTCAGTCTCTAGATATGCCTGAAAAAGTTAAATACATCATACAAACATAGTATCTGGGAATATAGATCACGATGTAATATGAGAGCTTATAATGTAATACTATTAATATTCCTTGCTGAAGAATACTATTTTCCGATTTGCAATGTCTAAATGGAGCTTTAAATACTCTTTTCCCTTAGGTTTACATTTTTTTACTCAATAATTTAAAATATTCTTAAAATTATCTTTCCATATTATGGGAATATTCACAACCTGTTAACTTCATACAAAGAAACATTCTGTCTAATGATTTTCTTTCAAGAGGAAGCAAGCATATTACAAGTGTTCTATTTCTAATTCATAAGAAACCTGAACTATTACATCAGGTGATATATCCTGTAAAATAGTACTGCCATGAAACTTTTAAAGAATTTATATCCAGTGTTACAGGAAAACTACTTGTGTCTTATTCAAACTAAACTCTAATGTATATCACTGGCCTATAAATACAAGCCATGTTAACTTGGTCCTGGCCACAAAACTTCATCAACTCCTGTGTTGAGGAAGAATTTTAGAAAGCCATAAAACAAAGATAGGTGCTACAGTTCTTAAATTATCACAAACCCCATACCATTCTCGATCTGGCAATTATATCATGTACAGTCTTCAGCATAATATCTTCTACTTGAATTAACCACTTCTCCACTGCACCTCGAGCTTCAGAAGTAGAAATGTTTGAAATCAGTTGCACATGCTCGCCTTCAGAACTACACATTCCTTTAATATCCAAATTGCAAAGGAAGTCCAGCTTAGCAATGCCTTCAAAACACTTCTTCAAGTGAGGCTGAACTCTAAGCGGATCCTTAGTCTCTGACAGGATCTCCAGCATTTCATCATTAGACAAGAAAAAGAAGCTAAAAAAATTAGGAAAAAAATACAAACACATTATCAAGCTTTTTTTAAGACAGATCTTATTCACAAAAAAGAAACAAACAAAAACATTCAGAATCTGTGGGTTTTAAATAACCAAAGCTCATCATACCGGGGGAAAAAGAGACGTTTTTTTTCAAGGTAAGCATTAAGACCTTTCATGATTTTGTCAAGAAGCTCATTACAGGTCTGAAGCTTCTCTGTTAATCCTGGCAAGGAAGTAGCAGCAAGAACCTGTAACATCAAACATGTGCAAACTGTCAGCTATAAATGAGGTATTTCGAACAGTAGAAATTAATCAAGCAAGAAACAACTTTGTCTTAATCTTAATCAACTTTAATCAATAAGAAATAACTTTGTTTCTAGAAAGCCTAGGGAACTGATATCATTGTTCACTGTATATATTCTGAAAACTAAGCATCCCCCACCAAAAAATGGCAAGAGAAGCTCCTGTTTCCTGTTAGTAATGGGTAATTGCCTTACCTTTGGGTCTTCGGCACAAAACTGCATAATCTCTCTCCACAGTCTATCCACTGTCTGAAACTGCCTCCCCTCTTCTGGCATCTGTTGCATAATATCCTCAGAAGAAAAGATGGGTTCCAAATACAGCCACTGTGCCTGCACTTTCAGCCAGTCATCAATATTCTCCTGAATTTGAATCAAGCGGCTTTCCCATTCCTTAATAAATGTTTCAAGAATATTAACTAGACATTTCCAAGCAAATAATGTTAGAGACAACAAATTCAGGAAAGGTAGACAACTTAATTGTTAAGCAATAACCAGGAGGATACCAGAGATAAATTCTATTTCATCTCTCCATAGCAAAGGCTCTTGTAGCTGAATGGCAGCAGGGACACAATACCAGAAAAGCCACCTCAGCTCATAGGAGAGATCCATCAAGTCCAGCATTCTGTTCCAAAGCACAATAGCAGATACCACTGGAGCAGGCTGCCTGTAAAGTGTAAGTATGTTCACTGAGCCTGCTTGAACCTGCACATTTCCCACATAAACCAACAATGAACTAGGGAGGGTAACTGCAAAGCAATTCCATCAGCTTCTCTCCTGTCAATAGCCAGGGTGTTAGCACCACAAAGACTACTCTAGCCCTGAAACTCACAAGCAGGTGTAAAGTGTTGCCATCATTGCTCTAAGGCCTGATTAAAAACATTCTCCCAGCCACCAAGAAGTTTCTTTGCCCTGAGGAAAATATTGTAGTTCAAAATTTGAGTCCAAAACACAATAAATGAATAAAGGTTCTAATTAACAATAATAGAAACATTATTTCCAGTTATTAAGAAGCAAGGTTAATGGAAATAGTAATTTTGCAAAATATGAGAAAAAAACAGTCATGATCTCTTGGGTGCACTTGAATCTGAATGGAAGAATTCCAAAAATAGAAATAGAAATAAGGTGAGTATGAGTCATACAAACTCAAAAGATTCTTGCTGAAAAATCAATGGAAGCATGTGGGGATGCAGAATTTGTTTTCTAGGTTTTAGCTATGAGTTTAGGATATTTTTTATTGTAACTTTAGTGTAGTTTTAGTTACCCTGTTTTGGGCCTCCTACCTTGGAATTTGTTACTATCATAGTTTGATAAGGGTTTCTATGACTACTTTGGTCTCTACCCAGAGACTGTTTCCCATTGGTTCTTTTATGCATTCCTTTTCCCTTTGTCCATCATGGAATTTTATCTCCAAGGTCAAGTGCCTTAGTAGAAGATTCAGCCAGCAGTCCGCAGAGTCCTTTGAGACCACTCCCCAATTTACCTCCGATTTGTTAGTGTTTAGGTAATTTCGTTGGCATTTGTTACTTTGTGATGTCTTATTGGTTTGCAACTTGTAACCACCCCTTGCACCTCTCCTGGACAAAACCCCCCTGCAGCCCAGGTTGGAGGTCTCTCTGGAGGCATGGGACCAGAGGCAAAGGGGTTCCCCTGTGACCCCCCAATAAACCTCTGTTCCCCGAATGTCTCTGAGAGTCCCCTCTTTCAAGCCACGGCTGTGACAGTGTAAGTCGAGGTGCTGCAGAGCCAATGAACTCACAAACAGATTTTGTTGAGGTGTATCAGAGCTG
>VZUI01071237.1:0-26129 GCA_013401135.1 Cettia cetti
GGGGCGGAGGAGCCACCGCGGCCCATGGCTCCGCCGCTGCCGCTGCCGCTGCTGGCGCTGCTGCTGCTGCCGGTACCGACGGGCGCGGGGCGGCGGGCGGCGACCCCCGACGGGTCGCCCGCCAACTTGACGGTGGCCGTGGTGCTGCCGGAGCGCAACGTGAGCTACGCATGGGCTTGGCCGCGCGTGGGTCCGGCGCTCAGCCTGGCGCTGGAAGCGCTGGAGCGGGGCGAGCCGCCGCTGCTGCCGCGGCCCTTCTCGGTGCGCGTCGAGTTCATGAGCTCGGAGCTGGAGGGCGCCTGCTCCGAGTACGTGGCACCGCTCAACGCCGTGGATCTGAAGCTCTACCACGACCCCGACGTGCTGTTCGGGCCGGGCTGCGTGTACCCCGCCGCGTCCGTGGGGCGCTTCGCCTCTCACTGGCGGCTGCCCCTCATCACCGGCGGGGCGGTGGCCGTGGGTTTCAGCCGCAAACGGGAGCAGTACAGCACGACGGTGCGCACCGGGCCCTCAGCACCCAAACTGGGCGCCTTCGTCTCCCACCTCCACGCGCACTTCAACTGGAGCGCCCGCGCCGTGCTCCTCTACGTGGACCGCAAGACCGACGACCGACCGTACTACTTCACCGTAGAGGGTGTCTACCAGGAGCTGCAGGATGGCAACAACCTCACCGTCACCGTCCACATCTACTCCCCCGAAGAGGGCGGCCCCGACACCGCCGTCCACTTCATCAAAGCCAACGGGCGCGGTGCGTGGGGTGGCGCGGCGTGGGGTGCGGGGGGGACACGATGGCCGCGGGCGGGATCGGGCTGAGCGCCCAAGGAGAGGGAGCGGTGGTGTGGGAGTGGGAGGAGGAAGGGAGAACAGAGGGGGCTCCCCTCGGGAGATCTGCGTAGGGCCCCGAGACGGGGAGGCAAAATCCTCCGCGGGGCGCAGCGAGGGGCTGAGGGTGCGACGGGATCCGTGTGGGGGACAGTGGGGGCATTGGACCCGTCTGGGGCACAGTAAGGGGAAGGATGGGGTGCAGCAGGGGGACTGGGGACAACATGTAGGATACAGCAAGGGGTTAAGGGAGAAGCAGAACCCATCTGGGGCACAGAGAGGCGATGGGGATACAGTGGGACTGCTGCAGGACTCAGCAAAGGACATGGGATGCATGTGTGGCACAAAAAGGGACCAGGGGTGGCAGTGGGACCTGTTTGGAGCACACCAAGGGGTTGGGTCAGTGGAGATTCACATAGGGCACAGCCAAGTGTCAGAGAGGGCAGTGAGATACATGTGGGGCGCAGCAAGGGGGTGGGAACACAGTGTGATCGTGTGGGGTGCAGCAACAGTCCAAAGAGACAGTGGCACCTTTGTGAAGAGCTATGAGGGTCTGAGTACACGGTGTGACTTGTGAGGGGTTGAGAGCAAAATGGCACCCATGTGAGGCATGGCGAGGGACCAAGGATCTGGTGGGACTCAGATTGGGTGTAGCAGGGAGTGGGCAGAGGGACACCTGTGGAAGGGCATGGCACAGGGTCAAAGGAAGAGTGGGACCCCTGTGGAGTACAAGAATGGGCTGGAGGCACAGCAGGACCCGTGTGGGACATGAGGATGGGCTGAGGGCACAGTGGGACTCATGTGGGGCACAGGGAGGGGTGGGCAAAATGGGCTCTGTGTGGGGTGCAGTGAGGGTTGAGCACATTTTGTCACAGTGGGGCTGGAGGAGCAGCAGGACCTACATAGGAGGTGAGTTCACAGGGGACAAGAGAGGACCTGAGCCCCTCCCCGGGCCAAGCCCTTTGCCAGTGGAGGGGCCAGGATGCAGCAGGAGGAGGGGGCACAATGTCTCCCTCCCAGGCCCCCAGCCCGGTCAATCTTTGCCAGCAAGAGCTGGGGCAGACCCCCAGCTTGGAGGGACACATGCTCCTGTGGAACCACCCCACCCTCTGTGTTCGCAGGATTGGGGTGACCCAGGCATGTCCTTGGAGGCTGAAGGTGATGGAGTGGATGTCGCTCTCTGAAGGACAACATCAGCTGTGGTTACATACCTGGAGAACCATGGTGCCGACTTACATAAGTGGCCATGCAGTGCTCAGGCAGAGCCCCCCCAGACTGGCACCTGGGCACCCCAGGCTGTGCGTGTCCCTGCTGCACTCCCAGGATGGGGCTGTGATAGCCCTACCCTGCTGATGGAGGGATAAATCAATTTGGTGCCTTGCGAGAGCCCCAGGAGAGCAGCTATATTGGGAGCAGGAGGAAATGGAGGGGCTTACAGAGGCAGCTGGAGAGCAAGGGCAGTCTGATGCTCTTTCATTATTGATGAGCCGGGTGTATCAATCCTGGAGTCAGCCACTCTACAATGCTTCTTAATGGATTCTGAGATGCTGTGTCATTAGGAAGGACACCTTGCCAGGATAAGTGGAGCCAGATGGGCCAGCAGGACTTGTGTCCAAGGCTGGGCAGGACAAGGCTGCAGGGGGGAGGTGCTTTGGGGTGCTGAACTGAGTTCCCATCAGGACTGAGGCCAGTCCCATGGCTGCCCTGCTGGGATGGGAGCTTTTGCATGTGCCATCACCAGCCACGCAGTTTGGCGCTTCTTATGGGATGAGGGCAAAGGACTCTGCAGGGAGAAAGGCTGAAATCAGTGATTCCTGTCAATGCTTCCATCTTGGTACCATAAATCACCCCAATGGGAATCAACCCCTCCTGATGCAGGCAGGGGGTCGGGGCTGCTGGGGGAGAAGGCCAGGCATGGGCAGAGACCTGAGGGTTTTCTACGCTGGGGTCATAGTATCACAGAACCATGGAAAGGCTTGGGTTGGAGGAGACTTTAAAGATCATTTAGTTCCATTCCCCCTGCCATGGGCAGGGATGTCAAGAGGGTCTGGGCCTCTCTGGCCACAGCTCAGAGATGCCACTAGGGAGTGGGGCTGAGTGCTTGGCCCCACGGAGGTGGGTGCTCAGGGCTGCAGAGCTCATCATATGTCCTTTCCTAGCCAAGGTGTGTGGGGCAGGGAGTGGGGACTTGCAAGGCTGTTCCAGGGACTGGAACCCCTGCATGGAATGGCGTGGAGATGGAAGCAGGGTCTTCAGCTGCATCCATGCCCATGACCTGCAATAGCACCCTCTTGGGTGTATCATCCCTCTTGGCATCACCTTCCTCCTCCCAAGTTGTGAATGGGAGTTTGGCAAATATTTCCTAGAGAAAGCCATTCCCCTTCCCCTCCTAACAGTGCTGATTCTTGACACTCACAGGTCTGATGAATGGTCATGAGGAGGGGTGAGATTGCCCCTCTCCCTGGTGCCTGGGTGACGTGCAGGAGCCCACGTCTCTCTAGCCATTTGCAAAGGCACTGATATAATTAGAGCTGTGGTTGAGGGAATTACCGGAGCATTTGCCTGCAAAAAGCCCAGGTGCTCTGCCTGGGGAGATGGCTGGGTGGTGCTGCTGGAGAGGAGTGCATTTGGCCCTCACCCCTGCAGTCTCTCTGGGCTAGGGCAACAGCCTCTGCACTGCAGTGCCCTGTGATGGCGGGACTGCTTGAAACTGGGATTTTCTGCCTGAACCTGGGATTTGCCCTCATTTCAGTGCTATCTTCCATCATGCAGGGGTCAAGCAGTGTTATGCCACTTCATCTGCATGCACATGATCCTGCCCCTTCTCTGGGACCTGGCACTCTGCCACCTATGCCAGAGACACCCCCTAAATAAATGTCAGGGGCCTGGATGCACTCTAGCCTTGCAGAACTTCATTCCCCTTGTCCTGGAGATGCCGAGGCTGCCTTTGGCCGTTTGCTGTCCCCTGGCGTGTGTGTGAGCCCCCTACGGCGCTGCTGGCTGTGCAGGAAGCTGCCAGCTGGAGGCAGCTGCCTGCCTCAGGGAAAGCCCCAAGCATTGACCCTTTCTTCTGCAGAGCTCATGCAACCTGTCCCGAGGGAGCTGTCTAGGCGCCATCCATCCCCTTGCTTGGTGGCCTTTGACCAGACCGGCTTTCACTGCTGCCACAGGGGCTGGCTGCCTGCAGTGTCCCACCATCTGCCACCAGCTGTTGTGGCTCCCCAGCCCCTGTGGTTCCCTTTTCTTGGCGGCTGCAGTGGGATGGGGAGGGTCCCGTCTATGTCCTCGGGGGAAACCCTCAGGCTCTGCATGTTGGGGAGGTACAGAGCTGTCTATCCTGGATGAGAAATTTGGGGACATTTCTTGATGCAGGACTAGCAAAGTGGGGAAACCAAGAGTGTTTATTATTGCAGCATTCAGAGGGAACCATTTCAAACCCTGGAACAGGCTTTTGATCACACAGAGCCCATGGTGCTGCGATTTTCCTCCCCCCTGTGCCCAGGAGCAGCTCCCCATGTTGCCATGGATTCCCTGTGCCCAAGCTGGCTGTGCTGGGTCTCTTCTCTCATCTGTGGGCTTCCTCACTGCCCCCATGGGTGACCCTGCCAGCCCTGCTGCCCACATGGCTGGGTGCACGCCTGGCTGTGTGCCTTCCAGCAGCAGAGACCCCTTCCCGGAGTGTGGTGCTTCCTTGCCGTTCCCAGCCCCCGCACTGCCCGGGTCCAGCCGGGGCGCTGGGCCCCACGCAGAAGAGCTGTGTGTCGGGGCCAGCGCCCAAGCGTGACATTCCTCCAGCACCCGCTGCCGCCGCCTCCTCCGTTGCTCAATCCCGGGTTCCCAGCCAGACTGGCTGGAGCAGGGGCCCTGGTTTTCCGGGGGGAGGGAGGAGGCAGTGTCAGGATCCTCAGCAAGGGCACGGAGGGCCCCTGCTCGGGGGGGTTCGGACACTTTCAGGAGCCCGTCCCCACAGCCTGTGAAGCCCTGTGCCAGCCACGTGCCGGCCCCACACAGCACTTGGGTGGGCATCCCATGGGGGCTGGCTGAGCCCCCAGCAGAGGGTGGGGGCAGGCAGGACGGCCCGACGGGGCCCGGGCACCCCCTTGCCGTGTGGGTTGAGATGCTCTGTTTCCAATTAGCGGCCGCCGAAGGTGCTGGAATCTGGGAACCTGCGCATTCCTGCCGCATGGACAGCCGGCCACGAACCCAAACATGGGTTTGTCCCATTCCACAGCCCAGGTTCCCCAGGGGCCTCCGGCGCACGGCTCCAGTGCCTCTTCCAGCCCCCTGATTCCGTGGTTAGGGTTGGCATGGAGCAGCTGGGAAGCTGATGCAGGGGGGAGACATCCTTTGGCTGGCTTTTGCTGGATCAGGGTGTCTAGGGCCTGTGCCTGGGGCATCCACCTCATGATTTTGAGCAAGTTTTTCCCTGCTCTTCTCTTCCCCTTCAGTCTGAAGTGATTGATGGGCAGGAGTGGGTCTGTGCCAGTAAGGTCTGTGAGTCTGGCCACGGGTCGCAGGGAGGCGGTGAGCCAAGCACTGCAGCGTCTGCCTGCTCCATCCCTCTCCGTGGCCACCAAGTGCTCCCAGGGCTGCTCTGCCCCATCTACCCCATTCCTGGCTGTGTGCCTGGGGTGCAGGGGGGTGTCCCTGCCCCACTGAAGCCCCTGCCTCTCTCTGGCAGTGGTGTACCTCTGCGGGCCACTAGAGATGCTGCGGCAGATCATGCAGCTGGCACAACAGGAAAACCTCACCAATGGCGACTACGTCTTCTTCTACCTGGACGTCTTTGGGGAGAGCCTGCGGGGTGACTCTGCCCGTGACCCCTTCAAGCCCTGGCAGGAGAGCCCGGGCCAGGACTCAGGGCTGCGTGAGGCTTTCCAGGTGAGCTGTGCCCACCCACCTGAGGACAGAAACCTCCCCAGCCTGGCGCCATTGTGTGAACCAGGGTGCTGTGCTTGGTTGCAGATGGTGCTGGTGATCACCTACTATGAGCCCCAAAACCCTGAGTACCAGCATTTCCAAACCCAGCTCATCCTGCGAGCTAAGCAGAAATTTGGGGTTCAGCTCAACTACTCTCTGGTGAGTGAGTCCCCCTGCATGCTGGTGTGGTTGCATCCCTTCACGTGGGTCTGAGGCCCCTCACCAGGATGCAGAGGGTGGGACACAGCCACAGACAGTGCCAGAGGGGTCATCGCTAGTGCAAAACAGCCACAGGCACTGCCATCCCTGCAGCGTGCATGTTGGCCCTAGAGTGGATATGGGGCCGTGGGTGGGTGTGTGGTCCTGGTGTGAAGGTTCTGGGATGCTCCTGTGTGCATGGCTGTGAGTGTGCTCAGATTCCCCCTGGCAGATGAACCTGGTGGCTGGGTGTTTCTATGATGGGATGCTGCTGTACGCCATGGTGCTGAATGAGACTCTGCGCGAGGGAGGCTCCAAGAAAAACGCCACCCACATCATCGAGAAGATGCGGGACCGCAAGTTCCAGGGTAACGCTGGGATGGGGGCAGCTGGGTTGTGGGTGCTGTGGGGGTAGTGGAACTCATTCCCCTCCCACCTGTGTCTTAATTTTCCCACAGGTGTGACAGGGCTTGTGAGCATGGACAGCAACAATGACCGGGACACTGACTTCAACCTATGGGCCATGAGCGACCCCAAGACTGGGCAGTATGAGGTGGGGGCCAGCACCAGGTCCCCCTGGCTGGGGTTGGGGGATGGGATGGTGGGGTCTGGGGGTGGCCTCATCTCTCTCTGTCTTAGGTGGTGGGACACTACTCAGGTGTGGAGAAGCAAATCCACTGGCTGGGACGACCCATCCCCTGGGTGAAGGGGGCTCCCCCCTTGGACAACCCTCCCTGTGTCTTTGATGTGGATGATCCCTCCTGTGATAAAAGTGGGTGTCCTGGGTCCCCACATCCCTTGGACCCCATCAAGCTTCCCTATAGGTGCATGTCAGTCTGGCCATCATAGCCAGATGGGCCACCCTGACTTGTCCTCTCCTGCCTGCAGCCCCGCTCTCTATGCTGGCCATCGTGGCTTTGGGCACTGGCCTCACCTTTGTCATGTTTGGCATCTCCAGCTTCCTCATCTTCAGGTCAGTCAGGATTGGGGGAACCTCTGTCTGATGGGCGGGCAGGTAGGGCAGGGTGGATGGGGGCCTGACCCCTATGTGTCCCCCAGGAAGCTGATGCTGGAGAAGGAGCTTGCCAGCATGCTCTGGAGAATCCGCTGGGATGAGCTGCAGTTTGGAAGTCCTGAGCGGTACCACAAGGCAGCAGGCAGCCGGCTCACCTTATCCCTGGTGAGAGGAGTCATCCCTGAGGCACCACCCTGCCCCTGTGCTGCCCTCCCTTCCTACATGGCACCCCTCCCTGTTGATCCCTTACATGGCCCTGTTTCCTACAGATCCATAGCCCCACTGCACCTTTCCTCAACACAGCCCTTCATCCTTACATAGCTCTCCATTCCCTGTAGAGACTTATTTCATCCATCCTGGGCATTACTTTCCATTCCCTGCAGAACCACTGTAGAGCCATCCTCTATCTAACACCATTCTTCATCAAGCCCCTATATTGCCCTCCATCCCCTACACAGGCATACCTTATCCATGCAGTGCACCATGTCTCATTCTGGAGTCTTCACCTTTCCCACAGAGCATGCAGAGCTTGTCCTGACCCATAGATCTACCCTGCACCATCCCCTGCACACCTTGGATGTCCCTGCCCTGCTCCATTAGTGTGGGCCGTCCTTCCACCCCAGGGTTCTCTCCCTAATCCCCTCCTTCCCATAGCGTGGCTCCAGCTATGGCTCCCTGATGACCACTCATGGCAAGTACCAGATCTTCGCCAACACCGGCCACTTCAAGGTCAGTGCAGCAGGCAAGGAGCTGAGCTCTCCCCCTGAAATGCCCTAGCTCTGTTGTGTTCCCTGTTGGCTGCACCCCCATCCCACAGGATGCTGGCACTTTCCTCCCCTTCACAAATTCATCCAGTGGACATTTACCTTTTCCCCTTCCCAAAAACCCCAGGGCAATGTTGTGGCCATTAAGCACATCAACAAGAAGCGCATCGAGTTGACGCGGCAGGTGCTCTTTGAGCTAAAGCATGTAAGTTTGGGGTCTGGGCTAGGGTGGGCAACCTGTTTGGGTGCAGGGATTGGTCCTAGGCATGTGGGAGGGTAGCAGGAGCAGCAGCTCATGCCCTTTGACCTCAAGACTGTCTTGGGTCCACTTCCATTGCAGATGCGAGACATCCAGTTCAACCACCTGACCCGCTTCATCGGGGCGTGCATCGACCCCCCCAACATCTGCATCATCACTGAGTACTGCCCACGGGGCAGCTTGCAGGTAGCGGGGCTTGGGGACACTGCGGGTGACATTTAGACATTCCTGGCGACCCAGCTGGGCTGGGCGTTGTGGACAGGGCTGTGGATGCTGGTGGCCACCTGAGCCCTCCCTATAAGGCTCACAGCTGAGTTGTCCAACCAGGTGTCAGAGGCCAGTGGAGGGGTGGGGGTGGGTGCTGCAAACCCCCCAGCTGGGCACTTGGTGAGGCTGCCGTCACCATTACCTGAGTGCTTGGTGGGGTCCACTCAATGTGCTACCCCAGGATGTCCTGGAGAATGAAAGCATCAACCTGGACTGGATGTTTCGCTACTCCCTCATCAATGACATTGTCAAGGTACCCAACCGAGGGGTGTGAGGGGATGGGAGAGGTGCCTGAAAGATATGAGCTTCACTGTGTCCATCTGTCCCAGGGAATGGCCTTCTTGCACAACAGCATCATTGGCCATCACGGCAGCCTCAAGTCATCCAACTGCGTGGTGGACAGCCGCTTTGTGCTGAAGATCACTGACTATGGCCTGGCCAGCTTCCGTTCGCCCAGCGACAACGAGGACACACACGCACTCTATGCCAGTGAGTGCCTGCCTGGGAGGACCAGGGGGCTGGGGTGGCCCTGTCTCACTCCTCCATTGCTTTGTCCAAACAGAGAAGCTGTGGACAGCCCCAGAGCTGCTGCAGAAGGGGCACCTGCCCACCCCGGGCATGCAGAAAGCTGATGTCTACAGCTTCGGCATCATCGTGCAGGAGATTGCTTTGCGCAATGGCCCCTTCTACATCGAGGGCATGGACCTGAGCCCTAAAGGTGAGGATGGAGAGCATGTGTGTAGAGGTTCTGCCCCACCATGGAGGTCTGGTGCTCACTGTTGGCCACACCCTGGCAGAGATTGTGCAGAAGGTGCGCAACAGCCAGAAGCCCTTCTTCCGCCCCTCCATCGACATCGGGGTGCACAGTGAGGAGCTGGCAGTGCTGATGGAACGCTGCTGGGCACAGGAGCCAGCCGAGCGCCCTGACTTCAGTCAGATCAAGATCTTCATCCGTAGATTCAACAAGTGGGTGGTTGGCATGCAGGGATGGTGGCCCTGGGTGGGAGTGGGGACAGTCATGGGTGTGGTGGTTGGGAGGCACCTCTTCCTGCTGTGCCAGCTGACTCTACCCCGGCAGGGAGGGAAGCACCAGCATCCTGGACAACCTGCTGTCACGCATGGAGCAGTATGCCAACAACTTAGAGAAGCTGGTGGAAGAGAGGACACAGGCCTACCTGGAGGAGAAGCGCAAGGCAGAAAACCTGCTCTACCAGATTCTGCCCCAGTGAGAGGGGGACACAAGGGGGTGTGTGGGTCTGAGGGTTACCACGGGTTCAGCCTGCACCTGGTGCTGTGCAAGCATGGGGTCCCTTGCCAGCTTTCCATGGTGATGTGGGGCAAAGGTTGCAGGGGGAACAGCGGGTTCAGGGTGGAGCTCACCACTATCCTTGCCAGTTCTGTGGCAGAGCAGCTGAAGCGTGGAGAGACAGTGCGGGCTGAGGCTTTTGACAGTGTCACCATCTACTTCAGTGACATCGTTGGCTTCACTGCCCTCTCTGCAGAGAGCACTCCCATGCAGGTGAGAGCAGGACTTGGGGGGCAGCACCTCTGTGGGGCTGGTGGGGATCTCACACCCTGGCAGTGCCATCCCTGGGTTGGGGGAACACGTCCACTCCCAGATGCACGCACACCCTTCTTCCATCCAGGTCGTGATGCTGCTGAATGATCTCTACACTTGCTTTGACGCCATTATCGACAATTTTGATGTTTACAAGGTGAGTGGCGTGGTGAGCAAGCACAGCCCCCCAAAGTAAGGCAGGCAACAAGGAGCCCAAGTTGTACCTGCCCCCCTACCCCACAGGTGGAGACCATTGGGGATGCCTACATGGTGGTCTCGGGGCTGCCAGTGCGCAATGGGAAGCTGCATGCCCGTGAGATTGTCCGCATGGCCCTAGCCCTGCTCGAGGCTGTCAAAACTTTCAAGATCCGTCACCGTCCCAACGACCAGCTGCACCTGCGCATTGGCATTCACACCGGTGAGCCCCCACGCCAGCCAGCTGGGGCGTGCTCAACCACCCGCCCACCTGCCCACCTGCAGCATCCCCGAGTGCCTCTGTGCCTGCAGGTCCTGTGTGCGCTGGAGTGGTGGGTCTGAAGATGCCGCGGTACTGCCTCTTTGGGGACACGGTGAACACCGCATCCCGCATGGAATCCAATGGCCAGGGTAAGCCATGGGGCTGGTAGCCGAGATCCAGAGCCACGGGGTATGTCCTGTTCCTGTGGCACCCAGCCATGTCTCTCTTGCCCCTCTGTGCTACTCAGCCCTGAAGATCCACGTCTCATCTGCCACCAAAGAAGTCCTGGATGAGTTCGGCTGCTTTGAGCTGGAGCTGCGTGGCGATGTAGAAATGAAGGTGAGGGCACAGCAATGCCGGTGGGGTACCAGCCTTTCCTACCACAGGGGAATGTGATGGGGAGGTGGGTTGGGGCTGGAAGCCCTTGTTTCCCTCAGTGCTGGGGATGACACTCAAGAAGCAGCTCTAGGGGTGGGGAGGATCTAACTTGCTCACCTCTGCCTCCAGGGCAAGGGAAAGATGCGGACATACTGGCTGCTGGGCGAGAGGAAAGACCCTTAAGTCATTTGAGCCCAGTGGCTGTGGCAGAGCCCCCAGCTCAATGGGGCCGCCAGTGCTTTCCGGTGCCCCACCATGCACCGGCACTCCCCATCACTGCATCCACCTGCCTCTCCAGCCCCCCTGCTTCAGCAGGGCCTGGGCAAGGTGGGGCAGCGGCCACAGCACTGTCTGCCCCCCTCCATCAGCACCAGCAAAGCCTACCTTCTCCACAGCCTCTGCTGGAGTGGGGTAACCAGCCCTGATCCAGCCAGAGGGACCTTGTATCCCACCCACCCTCTCAAATCTGCCATCCCTGCCCTCTCCCCTCTGGCTCAGCTGGCTCTGAGCTTCTCCGGGGCCTGGCTGCCCCACAGGGCACTTTGCCGTCTCTTTTCAGTACCTGGCCCCCAGCAGAAGTTGTGCCCATGACAACCTCTCCCTGGGGTGGGGGGAGAAATGGGGATTCCTGCCAAGATTGACTCCTTGGCCAGGTCAGGCTTCAATGCCGCAGCTCCCCCCATCCCCAGTCTCCGCTTCCCCTGTATATAACCCCATCGGGTCATGTAAATACCCATCCCTCCTCCAGGTGTAAATATAGGACTCGCTGCAACTATTTTGTTGAAATACAAACTTCCCCAGATCCATCTGTCTTGTGGCCTCTACTTCGCCCTCTCCCAGCATGCCAGGTGGGGAGGGAGGCCAGGGGGACCCCACTATGGAACTCAGCCTAGGCTGGCGACAGCTGCCTGAAACATCCCAGTAGATCATATCCCAGGGGTCTGTCTGTGGTACAGGGCCGGGGTGTGGGCATGGGGAGCCAGCGCAGGGCGGTTGCAGCAGCGGCTGTTGAGGGCTTGGGCGGTGCTGGGAAGGCAGGGCTGCCATGGGTTTGCTTTGGCGTGAGGACTGCAATGCGTTCCTCTGAGCTCATGCGCTGGCTGCCCCGCTGCCGCCTCTTACTGGAACACACCTGTGCCTGGGGACTGGAACAATGGCTGCGTGTCACCCACTGCGTGCGCGGGGAGGGGACGTGTCCCAGGGGATGGGGCTGTTCCAGGGGATCTCCCTCCTTGCCTAGGAGGAGATCTTGGGACCACAGTGTGTTTTGGGTCAACAGTGACCTGCAACAGAGCTGAAGGGTTTCCCATTTCACTTCAAGGTCTCATGGGATTTGAGATCCCAGGGACACAGTGCTCCCCCTTCAAACATCCAGCTTGAGGATAGCCTTGGGGTAGACAAGGATGCTGGGACCACCTGTGTCCCCTTGTTTTTTATTGTTTGTGGGGCTGGAGCTGGCTGCTTATGGGATCGTAGGGGTCACAGAGGTTGAAGGGCTCTGGATGCCCTAAGTACACAGTAATGGGAGTAGAAAAAGCTGCATTCCTCTTGAAGGGAATGTTTCTGCCAAAGAGGGGGGTGACACCCTGGAGAGGAGAGAATTGGAGAGATCTCTGTCAGTAGTTGAGACCCCCAGGGTGCTGGCAAGACAAGGTGGTGGGGGCCTTACCGGCACTCCGCGGGCTTGCTCCAGCCAGAAGCTGGTTGGCTGCTCCGTTAAGTAGTTGTGAGGCTACAGTGGATACAAAATGTGAGCCAGAGGGGATGGTATGCTGGGCAGGACAAGGAAGCCTTTCAGCCTCCCTGGAGGCTGCTGCAGGCAGCAGGGGGGGTGTCTACTGCCTGTACCTGGGTGGTGGGCTGGGGTGTGGACTGGAAACCCATGGCACGGTAGTCCTGGTGTGTGGTGGAGATAGATTCCGTGCGCCTTGGGCGGGGATGGATCTCCTCCTCCGTCTCCTTACTGCAGTCAGAGCAGACCCCACACCTCTCAGCTTTGAGATCCCTGCCACCCCAGGTCCCCTCCTCTGGGACAAAGCCCCAAGGGGGGTCTCATGCAGGAGTGCAGACTTGCCTGTATTTCTCGTAGAGCATGGATGCCAGTGTGACCTTCCGCTGCCCTGCAAAGGGGAAGGTGCCATCAGCCCCCCAGCTAAGATTCCCCTGCTGCCTTTTCAGGGTGCAGCACAACTTGTTGGGGTCAGCCTCACCTTGCCCCAGCAGCAGGGCCCTGAGAGGTGGGCAGTCCTTCGGGAGGGAGCTGTCAGTGAGTGAGGAGAGAAACTGATGGATTGGCAGTCCATGGTAGCCATGCTGGAAGTCCTCACTGCCCAAATCCTTCCCTGGCTGAGAGTCCAGGGGGTCCATGAGTATCTGGGGATGGACAGTGGGGGCTGTGGAAGGGGGCAGGAGCCCATGCTGCACTTCCCCATGCACGGTCCTGGCTTTTAGGCTTTTGGTAGCCCTAGAGGCATAAGCTGTAAAGAGGTGTTATGGTCTTTCTGTCCAGAAACCTGGGAAAGTTGGAGCAGAGACACAGCTGCGGCAGGGCTGACCTGTCCTGCTTGGTGGAGGTTAGCCACCCTTGCATGGCAGTCCCAAGTACCCGAGTGCCCAGCCTGCCCCTGGACAAGCGCTCTTACAGCACTTGAACAACCCATGGAGTTCCCAGGGTGTGGCTCAGCTTGGTCCATCAGGTGGCCCTCAGCTTTGCTTGCCCAAAGTGGTATCCCCACATCACTGTGATGGGCTGTGACACACAGCTACTGCTCCCAGCAGCGAGATCCCCTCCTGCCTTACTGTTACTCCCCGCATGCCTGCCTGTGCCTTTTGTGCTATTGAGTTTCATCCCTTTTCTATCCTGCTGGGATCAAGGTCATCTGGGTGGCTATTTAAAGAGAGGGGTCTGCCCAGGAGCAGGGAGCTTCACAAGATCAGCATGTGGGGCACAATGGGCCAGCTCTGAGAGTCATTTTCCCTTGTGGAGTTACCTCCTTCTGCCAGTCGTGGGTCAGACGGCTCCGCTGGGGCACCGACTGGCCGGGCTTCTCTGCTGATGTGGGTGGGGTAGGGGGCAGCACCGGCACTACGGTCGGGGAATCCTTATCAGGGCTAAGCCAGGGAGGCAGCTTGATCCCAGAGGAATCCTTCCCAGTCTCTGGGGATGGCACCCTGCTGGGCACGAGTGGTAGGGCCACAGCAGGCAGCTCATCTGTGTCTGGTATCTCCTGGTACGGCTTGGCTATGTCTGACATCTCCTGGAGCCTCTTGGATGTCAGTGTCTCACCGTGGCATGGGAGCCTCTCCACGGGCACCTCAGGCATGGGCTCATCACCCTGGACCCTCCACGGTGGCCTCTCCCCATGGCATCTGGGACCCACATGGCTTGTCAGAGCACCCCTGCAAATGGGAACAGAGCCTGAAGAAAGGCAGCAGGCCGCATCCCCCATTGTCCCCAGCCCCCACCAGCACAAGCCGTGTCCTGACCCCGGGTTCTCTGCAGTGTCACCTCCACACTGGGGCAAGGGACAAGAAACTCCTCTCCTTTGGAGGGCAGAAGCAGTGCCTGCAGCTGGGTCTGTCATCTCAAGGGGTCTCCCCCTCCATAACTCCCTTCCGTCTCCTTGACCTCCAGCAGCAACACGCTTCCCACCCCCGCCTGGGCTCAGCCTCCTCCCCGCTGCGACCTCCCCACAGGCCCCACCCACGGACGCTTGGCCCCTAATGCTCCACAGGCCCTGCCCCCCGATCCTCCCCACCGGGGTTACCCCAAGGGCTCTCGCTGCCCGCGGCCTAGCCCGCACCCCCCGGGACAGCCGGCACCCGGCTCCATTGCGCGTGCGCAGGGCGGGACACGCCTCTCTCCATGGAGACGGAGCACAGCGGCCGCGGGCCCGGGGGTGGAGCCGCGCGCTTGCGCGCCTCCCATTGGCAGAGAGACGCGGAGGGGGCGTTGCCGTGGCCCGAGCTGGGCGGGGCAAGAGGCTGAGCTAGACGGGTAATGGGCGAGGTCTCGGCGGAGTGGGCGGTGCGGGGGCGCGGTCGGCTTGAGGGGGTGCGGTGAGGGAGGACAGAACTGTGTGGGGGACTCGGCCTGGGGTGCGGGGACACGCAGGCATGGGCGTGCAGGGAACGTGAACGGGGAGGGATGGGAGTGTACGGGGATGGGGGCGCGGAGCTGCAGCGACACAGGGGTGCCCGCGCTGCACTACAGAATTGGGCAGCTCTGGGGTCCATGTCCCCCGCGCCATCTTGTCCCCGTGCCGTGGGGCCATCAGTTAGGG
This sequence comes from Cettia cetti, assembly GCA_013401135.1. Lineage (NCBI taxonomy): Eukaryota > Metazoa > Chordata > Aves > Passeriformes > Sylviidae > Cettia > Cettia cetti. The sequence continues at coordinate 14,922 of VZUI01071237.1, forward strand.
CAAAGCTAACCGCAGGGGCTCTAGGGGGTGGACTATGCCTGGGCAGGGCCAGCGCCGCCCCAGGCTCATAAGGACACACTGCTCCCCACGGCTTGACCCAAGTGACCCCCACACTGCTTGGGTCTGGCACTGGAAAATGCCCGCTTGCCCCAGGGACCCCCAGCTAGCCTAGGATGATGGGGTGGGACGCGCCTGGCGCCTGGCTGGGTGCAGCCGGTGTGAAGCAGTTGCCTCCTCTCACCACCAGCCCTCGATGGGCCCCAGGCCCCATCCCTGCAGAGGCCGAGCAGAAGAAGGGCCCTTTGATAACAGGCGGCAGGCTGGGGAGCGAGGGCTGTTATTCCAGCGCTCTGCGGTGTGCACCAACGGGGCACTGTGCGCTCCGTGCTGGGGCCTGTTTTTCCTGGCTGGCGATGTGCTCAGTCCTTCTGGCTTCGGCGGGCCGGGGGGGCTCCCCCTGGAGACTGCTCCTCCCTGTGGGCCCTCTGCCCCGTGCCAAGCAGGGGTTCCTCCAAGCCCATCTGCTGCACAGCTGTGGGGAGGAGGGAGAGATGGGAGATATGTCCTGAGCTCATCTCATGGCTCCCCCATGCTGGGGCCACATCAGCCCTGCTGCCACTGGGGGAGTGGTGGCAGGGTGCCCCCAGGGCTGGCAGTTCTGGGTTGCATGATGCTGTTTGTCGTACCCCCATGCTCAGCCATGGACCCTGTGGTGGTCCCTGAGGTGCACCCGTACCACAGCTCATGCTGAAGGGGTGGGACCCTGCCCCAGCTTGCATCCTTTGGTGGTCTTCCTATGAGCATCTCCAGTTTCCCCACCAAACACCCACGGGCTCACCAAAAGCCTGGCTAGGCAGCATGGGTGCCTGAGGAATACTGAAGGGACACAGCACCAAAGTACGCTGTGGGACAGGGACCTTGGCGATGCCACCCCGGGTGTGCGCACTCACTATAGGACAAACCACCCTGCGGTGATCTATGGGTCATCGTTGTGGGGCTGTGCTCTGGCAGCATCAGCTCGAGGCAGCAGCCCTGGAATTGCAGGAGCACATCTGGCTGCCTCTCGCCGGCTGACACATCCCTCGCAGCCCCCCCGCCCGGCTCTTTTGGGAACTTGCGTCATTTGTGCTGAGGAACCAAAACAGCCGTTGGCCCCCGCTCCCCCCGCCCCGCCTCGGCCCCATGGGGCTGTGCCCACTGTCCTGCCCTGCCGCTGCTCGGGGACTGACAAAATAAACCTGGCACCGGAAAAAATACGGTGGCAAGCCACTGGCTCTGACCTCGCGTGCCAGCCCGTGCCCTGTGCCCAGTAGAGCATTCCCTGTGGGAATGCACTGGGCGAGCGCTGGAGGATGATGTCCTGGGGATCCCTGGTCCCTCTTTAGCGTCTCCACCTCCCCAGGGACATCCAACCCTCTTTGGGGTATACATCCCTGAGGCAGGGCTGTCCAGAGTTGAAGAGTGGCCCCGGCCCGCGCTGAGCCTCAGAGACAGGAAGCAGCAGTATCAACAATTTTAAGGCTCATTTACACCCCGAAAACATTCCCCATACTATACTGGGTGTGTATGTGTGGGAAGTGACTGGGCTCTCCCACAGCCCCACACAGCTCCCGGGGGCCCCCGCCGCCAGCGCCAGCGAGCCGGGGGATGAACAGAGCCGCCATTCTCCCCGGCGGGCTGCGGTCCCCTGCGCGGCGGCTGGCGGGGGCCCAGGCGGTCCCGACGGCGGTGCCAGGTGGGCCGTGCACCGCGCCAGCACCGGCCCCTGCCACTAAATATAGCCACGGCAGGCGGCCACGGACCAGCGGGCGCGGGAGGCACGCGGCAGGGAGCGGGCGGCCGCATGCGCCGAGCCCCCGCGTGTGCTCCCCTCACGGGGCCGGCGCGGACACGTGCAGGCTCGAAACCGCGGTCAAGGCCTGTAAACAGCGCTGTGCATGCACAGAGCCGGCGGTGCTTTGTGTGCAGGGGGGTTTGGAGTGTGCGGTTTCCCTCGGTGGTTCACAGTTGTGGGGTCTGGAGTGAAGGGTACAGTGTGTTTTCCTCGCTGTGCACTTGGGGGGGGGGGGCGGGGGGGCGGGGGGCTGCGGTTGGCAGTGGAGTTTTGCACAGCAGTGCACACACAAGCAGCATAGTGGCTGCAGTATGGGGGGTACATGGGTATGTGTACTTGGAGAGGGCAGCACGTCCAACCGCCATGCAGCTCGTCCTGCCCTGTGCTCTGCTCAGGGCTATGATCCTCCTGGGAGCTCCCAGAGAGGCCCTTCTGGGGTGGACAACAAGTACACGTGCAGTCAATAAGCCTGCTCCGAGGGCTTTTAGATCAATCTAGTGCAATTAACTGGTTTTGAAAAGCAGGGAAGCCAGGGAAAACCAGCACAGGGCTCTGGTGGCAACACAAGGGTGCTTGCAGGGGAGGCAACCTGAGGCAGAGTAAAGGCATTCAGGGATGCTGAGGCAGTGGTGGCAGTGGGGCTGGGTGGGCAGCCCTGAACATGGTGCACTACTGACACCCCTAGGATGTTCTCCACCTTAGGGATAAACTTGCAGTACCCAGCCTCCTCCCCCAGCCCAGCACAAAGATTTTTGCCTCTGAGCTGTGGGCAGCCCCAGAAAATGCTTCTGCTTCAACTGTAGGGTTGGTATGTGGGAAGCCCAGACCCTCTGTAAAAAGCAGGGTACCAACTCTACCACTGTGACACTGGAGGCTAGCCCTGCACAGGCCAGCCACCTCTACCCCTAAAAAAGCCACCCTGATGCAGAGCCACTGAAGTCACTACCAAGGAAATGCTTTATTGGGGAGCAAGTGAGTGGTGGGCATTAGCCAGGGGGCCAGCCCATCTGCCGCCCCCCCAGCACATGGAGGTGCAGGTGGTACACAGACTGTGCGCCGTGCTTCCCATCGTTGACCACTGTCAGAAGAGGTACAAGGGTTAGGCCACCTGCTTTGTCCCCAGGACCACTGGTGAGGATCCTGCCCCACAGCACGCTAAGGGATATGAACTCACCAAGGCGGTATCCATCAGCCAACCCCTCTGCCTGTGCCGTGCGTGCTGCCACAACCATCAGGTGCCCCAGAAGCTGAAGAAAGGAGGACTGTCAGTGTCAGCACTGTATGACCCCCACTACCAATGTCCCAGGGACCTCACCAGACTCACCTCAGTGTCTTGGGGACTCACACAGCTGATCCGGGGAATGGGGCGCTTGGGGATCACCAGGAAGTGCACAGGGGCTTGGGGGGCCACATCACGGAAGACAAGGCACTATCAGAGGGAGTAGGGTAAGCCCCATACCCGTGGGTTCTGCCCCCTTGCCCCAGTGGGGACACAAGTCCTGCTGCCCCAGCTACCTTATCATCTTCATAGAGAATGGTGGCAGGGATGGTGCGGTCGATGATCTTACTGAAGATGGTGGGCTGCCCTCCTGCCTCCTTGCTGGCCGCTGCTGCTTGCTGCGCCTTGCCCACCTCCCCGTCCTGCCCGCCGGGCACTGACACGCACCGCTGGGGCTGAGGGGCATACCTGGCTTACAGCCTGTGCCCGTGGGGACAAGGACAAGGACACCGCGGTGGGGGTGGGTGGGGGCATGTGGGGGAACACGCATGCAAGAGTGATGGAGGGGAGCACATGGGGGTGATGCTAGAGCGCACACGGAGGTGGCGGGGGACACGTGGGGGGATGCACATGGAGGTGACATGGAGTGCACGCTGGGATATAGGTGAGGGATGCATGTGGGGGTGATATGGGATGCACATGAGGGTGATCAGACTAATGCATGGGGTGATGGCGGATGTGATGAGGGGTGCATGTGGAAAGTGGTGGGATTCATACAGGGATCCTGAGGGTGCACACAGGGGTGATGGTGGGGTGCACGTCGGGGTGATCCTTGCCTGTAACAGGCATACCACATGAGGCAATAGGGAGGTGCACGCGGGGGTAACACTCATTGGGGTAAGAGGGGCAGATGTCCAGGGGGCTGGTAGTGGGCTCTGCTGACAGGGGTGACAGGGGACTGTCCACAGCCTGGACAGTGGGCTGTGCCCAGGAGGGTGACAAGGGGCTTTGCTCATGGGGCTAACAGAAGACTGTCCACGGGGCTGACAGGGATCTGTGCCCTCGGGGCCGCGGCCCACGGGGTACGCAGGCTGGGCTGGGGGTGCATGCCCACGGGTGCTTCGAGGCCGCGTGCCGTGGCTTGGGGGTGCGAGGAGCGGCGCTCATGCCCGCCGCGGACTTTGCCCGAAGGTGGAAGTAATGGCATGGTGCGGGCCCGTTCCTGTGCCCGTGTCAGCCCCCGCACCCCGGTGTGTCTCCCTTATCCCGGGATACCCCCATCCCCGCGTCCCCCCGCGCCCACCTGCCCCAGGCGCAGCGCGCCCCGCGCCAGCCCGCGCACCAGCACCGCCGCCATGGCCGCCGCTCCCGCCCCCGTCACTCACGCCCCGTCCCCGCTCCACGCCCCCTTAAAGCGCCTGCGCCCGCCTGCGAGCACGCCTGGCATGTGGGCGACCCTTGCGTCGGGGCATCCGGCAGGTACCCCCGGAGCGAGGAAGATGGTCACTCTCTCCCCGAGGGGAGTCCCAACCCCGGGCGTCCCGCCTGACCTCCCCTGCCCCTAAGGGTGGGTGCCTTGACCAAACAATTCAGGACGCTAGGAGGAAGGCTGTGGCAAGCAGGTTTATTTGCTCTCAGAAACCCATTCGTGGGCGCTTGCGGCGGGTTTGCGAGGAGGACAGCTGGCTCTGTGAAGAAGGGATGCATAGCTGGCTGGCCTGGCTGCCAGGGGGCTCTGGGGGCTCGGGGGGGCCCTCGGCCCACACGGATAGGTAGTCCCGCAGTGTTTTCCGCCGCTCCTTGGGGATACCGTGGCAGCGCAGGCTCTGTGAAGACAGCAGGGCTTCATCGGGTGCTGCTGAGGTTGCAGAGTGGTGAACTGGAGGGCTGCCGGCTGGCGGGGAGCCCTCCTGGGAGAGAATAGGTGGACGGCTGGGGGAGAGCAGCGAGAGGCCTGTATCACTCAGCTCGGACAGCTCAGACTGGTAGGTGAGGGAGGAGGTGAAGCTGGCTGAAAGGCTGCGGCGGCTCCGGGCTCGCTTCTGCCGCCGCCGCCGTTCCCGCAGTGCCTGCTGTCTTTGCGCCACGCTGAAGCTTGTCCTCTCCTCCCACCACTGCTCCCAGTCCCCAGCCCAAGCTGCTGTCAGACGGGCACTTAGGGGGTCCGGATCCCCTGCTGGCTCCAGAGTCTCTGGGAGGGGAGGGGGCTGGAGGGCCAAAGGTTCCCTGTGCTGGATGCGGCCCCCTTCCTCCATGGTTTGGCGCAGCTGTTGGCGCATCTGCCTCTGCAAGCTGCTGGGGCCTGCCGGCCCCTCCAGGTCTCTGCGGGTGAAGAGGCGCCTCTGGCTGAGGCTGGGGGGCCAGGTGTGCCGGGGAGGCTCCCTGCAGGCCCTGGAAAAGGCCCTCAGCCAGCAGCGGTACTGCAGAGCTGCAGCTGGGCTGGGCACTGCTGGAGAGGGCTGGGGGTTTGCACAGGGCTCCTGCTGTTCAGCTTCCTCCAGGGGTGCTGGTGTGCCCATGTCCTCCTCCTCATCATCATTGAAAATCACCTCCAGGTTGGACAAGTAGAATGTTTGCTCTTCCTCTTCTCCCTCACCACTCAAGCCCTGTGGGCTGCTGGCTGGAGCCTCGAAGAGAGGGGAAGAGCCAGGGGCTGTTGTGACCTCATCCCTCAATGGGGTTGCAGGGGGTTGTGCTGTGTTGTGGGTGAGTCTCTGGCAGAAGACATCCCCAGCCTCAGAGAGCTGGAAAATCAACATGGACTTGTGTGATCCATCCTCTTGCAGTGTGGCGGTCAGCCCTACAGGAACAGGAAAGGCATTGTCACCAGGGTTCCAGTGTCCCGGATACTCCTGGGACATGGCCAGCAGTGAGGGCTGCCTCCACCACTCACTGAGTACCCTCACTGCTGACTCCTGGCCTAGACATCATTTTCTATATCATTAATCTCTTCCACAGGATTGTTTGGGGCTTTACTTTTGCTTTTTCAGCGACCCTTCGGCCAGGCCATGACAAGGGATACACTTCCACTCCATTCCACCTTCTCCCCAACCAGGACCTGCAGCCTGGGGCAGTGTGGGACACTCACCTGCTGCTGGGGCTGCGAGGCGCTGCTGGAGCAGGTGGTGGCGGTGTGGGAGCTGGGTGGGCAGGTGCTGGAGGCACCCTGCGATACTGTGCAGCTTCTGCGGAGTCCCCACCAGCTGACAGGCCAACTGGCTGCCCCCTGAGGAAACACCCCAAAAACTGTCTGCTAAGCACAGACACCAGAGCAGCAGCTGATCCCAGCAGCAAAGAGGCTGGGATGTAGGCACAGAGGAGCCCTGGCTCTGCTGCACCCCTGGAGCTTGATCTCTTACCCCAGTATTGCAATAGCAACAGCTCCTGGGTGCGGGATGCACCAAGCAGCACCTTGTGGCTCCGCCCGGGTTTCCCTGGCATCAGATGCGCAAAGAGTGGAGGGGCTTTCATCATGTGGGCCCACTTCAGAACAGGCACCAGCGGCAACCGCTCATCCAGAACATACATGGAGAACTAGGACAGGAGTCTTGGCTCAGGTGGGCACACCCCAACATACTGTGGCAGCTCCCCTCAGCTGGAATATCCTCATGCCCCATAGGCACTTGTAGACGCAGCTATGCAGTGTGTCTTACCCAGCTCCCAGCTGAGGTGGGACTTACCTGGGTGGTGACAAGGTACTGTGAGGGGTGAGCCCTGCCCAGGTACATGGGCAGCACCACACGCTCACCCTGCTGGCAGCCAGCTTCCTCGCCCACCTTGAACAAGTCAAAGTGGCATTTCCTGGGGGCCTGCAGGAGTATAACGGCACGCACTCAGCACTTTGGGCTGAGCAGCTCTCTTCCCTGCCTGCTCCAAGCTCCACGTCCACCCTCCCAGGCTTACTCGGGCATCCAGGCACTGCAGGCCCGTGCGGTCAGCACAGCTGAGCACCCGTGGGTGGCCAGTGAAGTCACTCCAGCGCCAGGGTGAATGGTCCCGAAAAAACATGGTCTGAGGGTCATGGCGGAGCTGCTGCAGCCTGTGGAGAGACAGCAGTATTGACATGGGGTAGGGCTGCCCCAGTCACTTGGAGCACCACTGGGATTCCACTCTCTGCATGAGTCCCTAGACAGCTCTATCTCACCCAGTCTCGATGCTCCAGAGGTAGACAGTCCCGCTCTGGGTGCAGACAGACAGCTCCCCAGGAAGATGAGGGCTGCAGGACGGGGGGCACAGCATCACCATGAGGTGACAGAACCTGCCACATGGAGCAAGGCTATGCCCGCAAAGCTCCCTCCTCGCACAGCCCCTTCCTGCAGCACCTACCTGACAGTGAGGCAGGAGGCAGGCACATCAGTGCGGATCACCTGTAGTGGGGTGGGAGCTGCCCCTCTCTTGCCTGGCACCCTCCAAACACCACAGTGATAGTCTGAGCGGACCCCAACAAAATCTGTCAGGGGGAAGGAGGAGGCATGTGAGCTGGCAGCATCCCAGGGGCCACCTGCTGCCCCTCCTCCCTACATTCTGTCTGCCTCGAGCTGTGGATCCTGGGGCTGGCTCACCTTGCCCATCCACACGGGCTGTAGCCACTTGCTGGATGCGCCCACTGAGCTCAAACTGCGCTGGGGAGCCCCGGGTGCGGGGCAGCTCCTCCAGCACCACATCCTGGAAATCTGGGATGCTGGCTAAGGGCAGTGCAACACAATCCTCACTTCCCTCCCCAGAGACCCCACATGGGGAAGGATACAGAGATGGTTCATGGCCTGCCCTCCAGGATGCACCAGGCAGCCCACAGGTGTCCCCTCATCTTCAGGGGGCAACCAGGCCAGTGCCCCGCCAGTGAGGCTGTCGTCAAAGAGAAGGCTGGACCACTGCTGCATCAGCTCCTCATGCAGGCAGTCTGCCAGCAGCCCCAGTGGCACCTCGAAGAGCCAGTCACGGCAGAGGTGGGAGAACCAGCGCAGGCGGGAGGCCAGGTGCTGCCGGGGACAACCACTGCAGGGCATGGACAACATCAGCTGGGGGGACAGAGCAGGAGCACCCCCAGACCTCTGCAGGGCAGGGGACATAGGGACACTCACCGTCGGGCCTCCAGGCGGTCAATATCCTCCACCAGGGCCGTCATCCGTATTGTGCTATTCCGGGCTGGTCGCTACAAGAGTAGGGGGCTGAGAGATTGAGACTGGCAAGGAGAAGGGTAAGGATAGTTGTCCCTGAATAGATAATGACCTTCAGCTTGGAGTTTCCCAGGTAGAAGTTCTTATGTAGCAGACGCCCCATGGAGCCAAAAGCGTCTTCTGGGTGATCCACAAAGAAATGGCCCAGCTGTGTGGGAGGCGGGGAAAGGGTCAGTGCATGCAAAGTCCCCATGCTGTCCCCCAGGTTTTTGCCAGGAGGCCACACCTCAAATCCCACCTGCCTGGCGAAGTCCAGAGTGGCTCCAGTCTTGCCTGCTTGAAGCTTCCTGCACAGGCTGCTGCGGTATAGGATGTCCTGAGGCTTAGCAGAAGGGATCCAGCAGCCTGTGGGGAGAAAGCAGAGGTTGCCTGGCACCACACGAGCACCGGGACACCGCTGAGTACCGCGGGGTAGCGGCAGCGGTAGAGATGGAAGGCAAGCCCCCTCAGCCCCGCTGCAGCGAGATCCCTCCCGCTCCCGCGGCTCTCACCCGCGCTGGGCAGCAGCACCGGAACGGCCGCAGCGTCCGCGGCTTCCCACCTTTCGCCCGTCGCGCCGCGGCGGGGAACGAACGCCGGCTGCGCCTGCGGGGAGCGAAGAGGGAAAGTCAGAACGGCCCCTGAGTGTCCTGCCGGTTCCCGCGTCCGGCCCGGACCCCCGGCAGGGCCTCACCTGGCGGCGTCCGGGGACACCCTCCAGCACCTGCCCGTGCTCGCCCCAGCCGGCGACCGGTGCCGGGCCACCCTCTTCCCGCGGCGGGCCGGCGCCAAAGTAGGAGGGGAAGAGCGCGGCCGGGAACTCCATGGCCGCGGTACCGGGCACACGGGGCAGCACGCGGCCGGGCCCGGCGTCCCAGTACCCAGGGGGGATAGCGCGGACACCGCGAACGGCGTCACCGTCGCGCTGCTGCTGCCGCGCACCAATCAGCGCCCGGGAGCAGCGCGGGACAGAGCGCCGCCGGCGGCACAGCCACGCGGGGCGCTACCTCCCCCTGGCGTCCGGAGGGTAAAAACGCACGGCCGGCAGGGGACCGGGAGGGGGACCTGGACGGGACCGGGAACGGGAACGGGCGGGGAAAGCAGTGGAACTGGGACAGGACCGGGTGGCGGTCCTGGGTGGGAACAGTGGGATAGTGCTGGACAAAGACCGACACTGGAGAACCATGAGGACAGGACGGGCAAGGGTATGAGCATTGTTTCCCTCTGCTCGCTTCAAGAGCAGTGAAACCCCGCTGTGAGTCCTGCCAGGGGCACACCTGGTTTTCTGTGGCCCTGGTTGTGTGGCCATGGGGCACCCCACACACCAGCAGGGTGTGGGGCCATGGGACAGTCTCAGATATCTGGGGGTTGTGGGGTTGAAGTGCTACTCCTGGAAGGCTGAGAATGTTCCATCGACCCTGCCCTTCCTCATACCTGCTTGGCCTTGGTGAACCCACTCCCACACCACAGAAGTCTCTGTCCTCCCTTCTCCTCACAGGACGGTTGCTGGCTCCCCACAAACTCCCATCTGGCCCCAGACCGAACCCACAGAGAGTTCAGGTTAGTCCCATGGGGCTCTGATGGGATGCCGGAGCTTTTGGAGAGTATCTGGAAAGGAGACAAATTCCCCTGTCCATTTCCCAAGGAGAGCATGACCAACTTACTCCTTGAGGGACCATGGTCCCTGTACATCCCTGTACCAGAGGCCACTGGCCCCAGATCTGTGCTGGTGAGGTCTGCATTGGGGAGGGGACCCCCAACCATGCCTGGAGTGGCTCTGTGCTCTGGGGAGAGTTGCTGGGCAGTCAGGCTGGGACACAGTGGGGTAGCTGCTCCTGCTGCAGCTCTCAGGGTGCCCTGTGGGGAGCACGAGATGGGAGAGGAGCGTTCCCATCAGTAGTAACCTGCTGCCTCCATTATGGCAAGGAGAATGGTGATGTCAGGGGAGCCTGGGGATGATGTCTGGGGAGTTTGGGAAAGTGATGAGATCTTTTCCAGTCAGGATGCCCTCATCCCTGCAGGTGGTGCCCAGACTCCCACTGTGGGACACCTCCTCTCTAAGATACATGCTACAATTTGCTTTAAGGTGACAGCCACTGGTAGAAAACCACCTGTCCTCTCTCTGGGACAGGTAGCCCCACCACCTCCAGCTCCATAGGTAGCCCTCACTGCCTCCTATCCCTTTCCCTAATTCCATGGTGTGGTATCAGCTACATGTCCCGCTCCATTATATATTTCTGTGCCCAGGACATATTCCTGTCCCCAGGCCCATGTCCTTGTCCCCTAGACCCACATCACTGTCCCCAGTCATTGTTTCTGTCTCCAGCCCCACGTCTCTCTCCCCCAAACTATGTCCCTGTCTGCAGCCCCATGTTCCTGTCTCTTGGCCCCATATCTCGGTTCCCAGCCTATATCCTTGTCCCCAGCATGTCCCTGTTCCAAGCCCTGTGATTCCATTTCTGGCCCATATCTCGGTTCCAGAGTCAAGTCCCTGCCCCCAGCCCTGTGACCCCATTACCGGCCCGTATCTCAATTCCAGCACCATGTTGCTGCACTCAGCACCTTGTTCCTGGCCTCAGCCCGTGGCCCTGCCCCAGCCAGTGTCTCTGGGCCCTGTGCCCCTGTTCCCAGTACATATCCGCTCCAGCCCCGTGGCCCTGTTCCCAGCCTGTGCCCCAGTTCCCGGCCCCTATCTCGGGTTCCAGTCCGGTGTCCCTTCTCCGCAGCCTCCCATCTCCATTCCCGTCCGTGTCGCTGTCCCCCCGTGCCCCGGTCAGCGCCGGGTCCCTCCCGGGGGGTATGCGGGGCGGGGGGGGGAGGGGGCGGGGGGGAATGTCTCCAGGGGCGGGCGGGGCGTGGCGCGGCTCCCGGTGATTGACGTGCACAGGGGCCAATGGTGGCACGGGAGGCGGTTCTAATGGGCGGGGCGGGTGACGTCAGGGCCGCCGGTGCGCGGCGGGGCGGCCGGAGGCGCGCGCCCCAAGGCAGCCGCGGCGGCG
>VZUI01071238.1:0-108333 GCA_013401135.1 Cettia cetti
CTGCGGGGCCCGGGCGGCGGGAGGCTCTCGGCAGCGCTCGGGGGGACGGGCGCCTCAGCCCCGCTCGGTGCCGGCCCGAGCGCAGCGGCAGCGCCGCGGAGCCGCCGCGCTTCACGGCGGCGCCTGCAAGTTAGAGGGGGAGAGCCGGAGCGCCGGCACGGCGCTGGGCGGGCTGAGGCTGCGCTGCCGCGGCTGGAGCCGCTCCGAGCGGAGACCAGAGGTTCTTGGGCTTTCTGCAAACCCGTGGAGAAAACGCGTTCTCTAAAATCTGCCTAGCAAAGAGGAAAGGACGTGCAGCATCCTCTGGGTAGCTGATGGGGCTAAAATGCCGTCTTCAGACAGCTGCTCATCTTTCAAAGGCTTTGGAATAAAAGGAAAGACCAGAGTTGCTTAGAGTGGTTTATTTTTTCTAAACCTGGAGTTTTCTCTTCTTGCGGATTCGAGTCCTTAATGAGGGGCAGTGGCAGACTGAGGACAGTCAAACGAAGTTTTTGATGAGATACCAAAAGTTTAGAGGTAGGTTTGTAGTCTGCCCTCTTATCTAATAAAATTCGGTTCACAGCAGAGGTTTGCGCTGCAGTATTTTTGAAGTCATAGGATTGGGGTTTTTTTAAAATAGAGAAAAAGAACCCAAACCCAATAACCATTTCTACTTACTTTTTCACGGTAATCTAAAGACTCTTAAGTGTTAGCATTTAAATTTAATGCCCCCATGAAAATATTAAATGTGTGCTGTTTAAAATGTTTGAAATGAATTTTAGGCTAAATTTCTCTTTAAAAAATTTAATTACTTGGAAAAAGACTATCGAGTCTTGCTTCAGGTAGAGACTGTTTCCTTTTTTTTTTTCCCCTTTGCAAAGCACTAGGTAATGCACACTAGTAGCAGCATAGTGTTTAAGAACGGTAATTTTCAATTACTCGGCTTCCTTTTCTTTTTGGAGAGAAGCCTATGTGGATAAAAAGAAAAGCACTATATTCATTAATCATTAGCCATGCTGAATGTATTTGGCAAGAAAGTATAATTGGGTTGATTCAAATACTTGCATCTGTAGCAAAAGGAAGTGCAATTTTTTTAAGTCCAAACTACATGGATATTTTAGCAGTCCTTTAGAATTCTACATATTCTGATAACAGTTTTTCAGCATATCCCTAATAAGACTGTTAGAACCATGAAATTAAATAAACAAATTTATTTAAAAGGGAGAAAAGTACACAAAAAAATTGGAGGGTATGATTATGCCATATGCTTCTGGACAGAGATTTAAGGTGTGTTGTAAAAGAGCAGGCTGATGATTTACAGTAATTCAACTTTTAAATATATTTTTTATTCTCTTGGAAGTTTCATTTAAACCATTTTCCACACTGATGTAAAATCTTGGCAGAGCCCGGCTTTTGGATTTTAAAGTGTAATTCCTAGTGGCTTTATTATGGAAATGATTAGGTCTTTGTACTCTTTACAGACTACTTGTATAGTATATTAATTAATATTTAATAATATTTAGTTTTCTAGTGCACTGAAAAACTTCCTTGGTTTCTTATCCTTTCTCTAATTTGCTGGACAGGGTTCAGCTGAAGGAAATGTTTTGTCATTTGTCTTAAAAGGGCTTCTGACTGCTATGAAATAATAGATCCACAGGCCAGTATTATGATTTGAGAGAAGTAGACCAATAGAATAGGGAATGCAGTTTGTTTAAGCTCAGAAGTACAAGGGGAAAAATGCACAGTCTGTGGGTGAATTGAGTATCTTGTTTGTTCTTTATTTTGTGGTCACATCTTCTAATCTTTCACAATTCTGAAGTTAAAGTGCAAAAAATTATGGTCATCAGGAGAATATGGGATTTTCATACTGGGTTTGATTCTCTTTTTTAGAAAAGGGGGAGTATTAATGCCTTTCATTATTGCTGTTTAGATAGCCCAAACTGATACCATGTGAAGTTAATTTGTGAGCTGTTTTATTTTTCTTGCAACGCAATGTTCTGGCAGGCGTTTTCTCTTTAATTCTGAAAAGTCCTGAGCCAGGTTTGGGTGGGTAAGGACTGGCCAGGTGTCACACATCAGGAGGTGCACTCATGCACCTGAAGTGCTGGGAGCAGAGCAGTCCAGGGAAGAGCCTGAGCATGTCTTTGAGACCAGCTGCGTGTTAGGAAATGAAACCTTCTCATTTCAGGCAGAGCAGAAAGAGGATTTTTTTTCCAACTGATGTCTAAGAACACAGGCGGAGATGGAGCATCAAAGATGTTAATGACTGCATAAGTATTTTCTAGATCGATGGGCTTTTAGAAAGTATTTATCAACTGCTGTGAGTCGGTAGAGTATCCAGGAAGCCTCGCATTTTTAGTTTGTAACACAGGCAAGGCAGCTAGCCAGCTGACACTATTAAGGGAGACAGCAACTTTACGTGCTCACCAGTGAAGTTTGCAAAGAAATCCGATCATTCTGCCGGCGTAGTCACTGGTACAGATCTTATTCCAGAGAGAGTCTTCCGTGGCAGGAGCATCAGGGGTGACTTCAAGGAGAATAGTGCTAGGTGTTGGATTGATGAGCAAGTTCACTGCGCTGGAGTAGAAGCAGGGATTCGTTTGGCAGGGCAGTACAGCACAGCACCAGAGGTGAGCCCAAGGCAGGGAGATCGTGTCCTCGGTGTGGGATCGTAGCACATTTGGTTCCTGCTTTGTACACAGATGTGTCAGTCAGGCTTGCTGCTGGTGAGAGCTCAGGCACTTGTCTTGCACTGTCGTCAGGCCTGGACAGAGGGGTTCAGTCCACTGTTGAGTTATAAAATATGGACAGAACCTGGCAATAGTTGCATTATATTTCTTATGGATGTTTCTAAATAGAGATTGGAGGGAAGGCTGATGTAAATTTTCTAAGCTGTTTCAACCCAGGTGTATTTACTGTTTGAGGTACTAATTCTGACTCCTGCTGTGTGAACATGAAGTTCAGTCTGCTGCTGTTTTGTGGAAGATGGACCAGATGAGTGCAATCTGTTGTTCTTAGGCTGTAAGGGTAATTGTTTTGCTTTGGGGGTCTGTGCTTGAATCATTGGAAATATAACCAGCTTTTCTACCGACAGTGTCTCCAAATGAAAATTCAATCATTAAAAATACTTGTTGAAGGAATAATACCCCCCTGGTTTTCTTATTAGCGCAGAGGCTTTTTGGAATCTGCTGCGTTTTTCCCGAGAAGCCGAGGTGCAGCTGGGCAGAGCGCAGCGTTTCCCTTGTGCCGCTGTCCCAGTGCCCCGGGTGCTTTCCCTGCAGCGACCCCCACGCTGCAGAGCCCGGGGCCGGGCAGGGATTCACGCACTGCTGCTTCATGCGGGTGAGCTTTTCCCAGTCTGTCAAGCCTGACCTTTTGACGTGTTTTTTGTCATGTATCCTGGCACCAGCCTCACAGCACATTGGTTATTACTCAGTGTTTTTCACCACTAAACAAGTGCTTATGGAAAAATATCTTGCCATAGGTTTGGTTTTTTTTTTTTAAAAAAAGGTAGCTTTGCAACTATGTTTAAATTTACCCTAACTGTGGCACTATTGAAAGTTAAATCCAATTTAGCAAATACCCCAGTACAGAACTTCTGTTGACTAAATATTAACAGAATCTGGCCTTTGGAATTGCTAGCTGACAGGCTGTTTTCTTGCTGCTTTAATTTTGTATGACTGATCTGAATGACTTGCTTGTACCTAAGACATTTGTTGCATTACATTCACAGGATAAGATTGGTTTGAGGTTTATTGCTGAAATGTACTTCTCAGGCTCTTTGAAAGACTCTCGAGATTTAAAAATAAAAGAGGAAATCTGTCTTTATGTCTCGCTCTGTGAAAATCAAAGGCAGTTGCATGCTCTGTACAAGTCTCAGTTGGGGACACTCCTTTCAAGTATGGAGATTCTGTCCTGTTTAAGTCAGCAGAAACTGTGGGTGCTGAACATCTCACTAGATCAGACTCTTTAAACTTATGTACAGCTCTTGCCTTGCTAAAATGGTGAGCCTCTTCCCCCTGGTTCGTAATGCAGTCTTAAAAATAATTCTTCCAGGATAATTCTGAATAACTGGGGCAAAACTCAAGCAGACTGCATACACAACTCAAGGACTTCTGTACTTTTTTTTTTTTTTACGAAACAAAACAAAATTCCTCATCCTTCGGGGGTGAGGTTGTAGAGGAGGGTATAGAGGAGGCTGCTGTTGGGGCGTGGGCTCTGCAGGGATGTGAATTGTCCTCATGCTTTGTTCAGTGAGCTGATGTGGGGTGTCAGGGGGAGATGGCAGCTGCTTCACTCGGTGCATGGGAAGGGCCTGCAGCTCTGCAGCCTGGCTCTGCAGTGGGGAGCTGCGTGTTTGTATTGGCCTTTTTTAGTTTGGGGAGTAGTGTCTAGAGACCTTCGTGAAGAACTGAGTCCTCTTTATATCAAGTACTTCCCCACTGTGTGTGAAAAAGACTGATTTCTTTACTCATTCCTCATTATAGAGAACGTGGCATGTTTGGAGGGTTTTTTCTAGGATGATGTAGCACTCAATTTTAACCTTAAGAGGTTTTAAATCTTCTTTCTTGCTTCTCTTGCCTACAGTACAGTGTAAAAATGATCACTGTTGTGTAGTAATTACTATCAGGGTTGTTAGTATTTCAACTTGACTACACAGCAGAGTTCTAAATCTGTATATTTTATTCTAAACTATATGTACTAAATCAAAATTGGTAAATCTTTGTGTCTCTCCTGAGTAAATACATTGCAATTCTCTATCTAGTATTGGAGGAAGCTGAGATGCAGCATGTTCTTTTTTTCCTTTTCATTCCCAGGAGATAAGTTTTTGTAGTGTGCAAAATAACTACATATGACAAGAATGTTATTACAGTCAAACTTGATACATTTTAGAATGTTTTTCTGTTGGTTTTTTTTTTTATTATTCACAATGAAAGGAAAAAGTATTCACCTTTCTTGTATTTATCTGTGAGCTGTAATTTGCAATTACAGCTGATAACTCCTGAGATCAAGCAAGCAGTAGTTCTCTCCTTTTGTGGTTTGTCTTTTCCTTGAGGACTGATATCTAAGGGATATGCACATAACTAATAGTACAGAAACTGTCTCCTTCCTTTTTGAAGATCAGGGATTTTTCTCCTTTTTGCAATAAACATTAGCAGGGGAGGGGAGCTTTCTGTCCTCCAAGAATAACTTAAGTTATGCGAAAAAAGGTGACTGTACAATGCAGACCTCTGCTTGTTGGATGAAAAAGAAGGCACTGACTGACTGGAAAGTTGAAGCAGAAAGCATTTTTAGGGGGTCTGGGAGAGGGACTTTCTCCTTGTGCTTCATCCTGTAACCCGCCTTGCTGAACAAAATCTTTAGCTTGCCTGGTTTTTTTGGTGGTTTGTTTTGGTTTTTTTGTTTTGTTTTTTTTTTCTTCACTTCTCTCGCTAGAGGCATTTAGGCTGAGAAGTTCTGCAAAGTCCAGGTTGGCAAGCTGGGTGCAGTTTCAGGCTGTTTCCCAGTTGCCTGCACCTTCTGTTGAGAACACGAGGGAGTGATTCAGGGCGGCAGTGACTCACGGGGTGCCGTGCTGTTCCGCTCCCCACAGGGGGGTTAGCTGCAGCAGGGAGCTGCCTGGCAGCCTTGGAGAGCTCCCTGCACTGGAGAAAGCCCCCTGAGGTACCACCCCTCTGCTCTGAGCTTGGCTGCCTGCACAGCTTACCACTGATTCCTGCTTTCCTGAAAAATGTAATTAAATTAGCATGTGCTTCCCTTCTCAGTGCCAGGGGAGGGTGAAGCAGGCATGTTGACAGGAGCAAGTGGTTATGCAGGGAAATCTGAGTTGGGTGCTGTGCCAGTTGGGACATCTCTCTCAGGTTCTCCCAGCACTCACTTGGTGCCTGTGTGCTGTCACTCAGGAGCACGGAGCTGCTCTGCCCGTGCTCTTGCAGTGTCTGTGACGGGTAATGCTCCTCACACTCTCTGGCTGCAGCTTAATGCCACCCTCTGACCTCTCAACCTCTCACAAGTGCACAATTCCCCCCGGAGAAGTCTGGGAGTTGCCCAGCCCTGTTGGGGTCAGGTGTAGCCGTGTGCTCGCTGCTGTTAGTGAGTGCAGCTGGGGCACTTCATCTCACTGGGGGCTGCAGGGTCACAGCTGCCCTTGCACCTGTGGCCCAGCTCCACCACACCTAAGCAGCCAACTTCAGATTTCGCTGTGTTTTTTGTTTTCTTTCCTGTATGATGGTGAGTGGTGCAGGACCCATGGCTCTCTGGTGGCTCCCCTGTTTGTGTGATTCCAGCCTTTGGGCCTTTTGTCATGCTGCATACATAGCCATCTAGGCTAAAATCAATGTGGAGAGAGGTATAATCATCCCAGCTTTCATTTTAAGAGCATTTATCTCAAAGCTTAATTAAAGCTGCTTGCATGTAAATAAGTCTAACCTCTTCACTTCTGAACAATGCAAATAGAATAGTCAGCATACTTATAGGGTATCAGCCGTGTAATTATTGTGTACTGTTTGTGTTCTTTGAAATACTCTGCTGTTTCTTGCCACTGAATCCTGGGACAAAGTGCTTCATAAAACAACTGCCTGACTCTTTATGTACTTTAGAAGAAGTTGATCATTCTCAAACAAAGGGGTGGAAAAGTGACATTAAATCTTTACATAGATACACTGTGACAAAGGGTTTGTCAGGGTGTTCCTACAAACTGAAGGCTCCACAAGCTGGAGTTTTGACTGGTTGAGAGAGGAGCAGGGGTCGTGTTCCTGCACGCCAGCCTCGCTTTCACTGGCTCTGAGTGGTGCTGCTGGTCAGAGGCACTGCGGGCACCCTGCCCAGAGCCGTGTGCTTGGACCTCCTGCCACCTCTGCCCACACCTGCTATGTGCAGAACACTTTCTGCACTCTCAACCAAAAAAGAGAAGAGGTCCTGTCACCGTTCGCACGTGCTGTCTTCTGCAGGGTACTCTCTGGGAGTCCTGAAGTCTTCGCTGTCTGTGCTGTGATTTTGTTAACAGCATGAAATGGGGAGCGATGCATTATGGCAAAGGCTTCTGCTTCCAGCTCTTGCAGATACTGAGAGTTCATGCATTTCATTGGCTCAGCAATTTTTTCCCTTCATCCAAGTATCATTTGCTGTCTAATGCCTTGTACAATTTACATGATCCAATTAGAAATCAAGTTCCCATTTTGTGTGGCACTTAATTCGCACCTCTTGTGAGACTGCTGGGGTCTTAGGAGGTGGAACTGTGCCATGGGTTAAGTGTGCTAGAACTTACATAAACTGATGTTTACCTCACTCCTACTTCTGCACTCTCTTGTCCAGCCTCCTCTGCTTGGCCCTGTGTCTAATGGGACATGAGTCAAAGGGCCATTTATCTTCTCACCCCAGAAGAAGGTTGAATTCCCTTTAAGCCCCAGTTGCTCTTTGCCTGGAGCCTCTAGTCTAGGTAGAGAGTTGAAAGCCAGTAAAAAATGATCCCTGGTCTCATCATCAGAGCATTTGGAGTTTCCTTTTTGTACGTAGATATTCACATACTTTAATTCTGGTGAAAATTTGAACAGTATGAATCTCTGTGCTACTTGACAGAAACAGCAGTAGCTGCTCTCCTCCTGTAACAACTGTAAGGCTTCTCATAATGGGTGCATTTTCTCATTTGGCTAAATTAATTAGCCCATCTTTGTCTGTATTTGATTTGTCAGAGTAGCTATTGTGAGAAAACACACAATTTGCAAATTGAATTTGTAGTTATTTCTTGCTCGGTTTGGGAATTAATTAACCCATCTTGTGCACTGCAGAAAACTGCTTGTTGTAGCGTGCCCCTGCTTTTTCCTTTCCTTGGACTACCTCCTTCTAGAGTCCTGGAGAATTGGTGGTATGATGGACCTTTTGTTACCAGTTTTGGAGCGCATCAGTGTAAGTGAAACCACTGTCCAGTACTGATTGGGGATGTCAGGCTGGAGCTCTCCAGGGTTGGGGAGGTGTGTTTGCCACTCTTGCCGCAGGGGCTCCCTCTGCCATGTGGAGAGGGGCAGATTGTTTGTGATCCTCTGGAGGAGCTGAGCTCACACTCAGCGTTGTTTTCTGTCAAAGGGACACACCCTGCAATTGTTAGATTGACAGAGATGCATTGTGTTAAATTTCGGGGAGAGTTTTTCTTGTACCGTGGGTGCCTTATTGAATTAAAAGAAGCATTTGCTTAAAATATGAGTACATAAAGATGTTTGTAACTGCTGGACAGATTCTTGTATCAACAGATAATAAAAAAGTAAGACAGTTTAATTAAAGAGCCCGGGATGTTTCATTTGAGAAGCCTCATATGCATAGACGCCTTGGAAATGGCTGAGGCAAACAGGCCCGGGGCACGGCTGCCTCCCGATGCTCGCAGCGATAGCAGGGGAGCAGCCGCGCCTGGCAGCGCCGCTGGCACGGCTCTGCCTCGGGGCTGCCACCGCGGCCGGCGCGGGGAGCTGCAGTAAGGACTTGATTTTCCTACTGTTCTCTTCAAGGAGGATCGAAATTCTCCCTGCTGCCTCCCGCATGGGATGCCTCCGTGGGCACTGCGTAGGAGGCCTCTCAGTAACACGAGCGATAGTTCACCCTTGGGCTTCTCTCGGTGGGTTCTTCCCTTGCGCTTGATAGAGTCTGGGTGAGCACTGAGAAGTAACTTCTGCCTGAACCTGAAAAAGGCCTTGAAAATGTGGTGTTTCCAGTATTGCTATGGCTAGCTCTGTCCAGATCTCTTAAAAGTCTCCTGGTATTTCTGGGATTAATTTTGTATTTCCCAGCCAGAAAGGTGGAGTGCAGCCCCTGGCTGCCTGGCGTGGCAGGTGCTGGTGTGCTCCCTCCTTTGCGTACACCTCACTAGCTCTTAACAACACTTCTCCTTTCTGAGCTCCAGAATGTTTTGGAAAAGGAGGAATCAGTATCTTTAACAGATTTGTTTCATTTTAAATATTTTTTCTCACTTACTAAAACCATCTAAAATTATTGTATGGTTTATTCACTTTAAAATTATAACTTAAGATTAAAATGCCCAGCATTGTGCCTTTCTCTGGCCAGCAAACTGACAATGCACCTTTAAACTACTTGGCTCAGAGAGGAGCATCAGAAGCAGTGCTGACTTTTGTTGTGGAAACCTAGAGCTCAGTATGGGGAAATGCTCCCTCCTTGCTGTCACTGCTCCAAAATATTCTAATTTTCTTCTGATGTTTTCCCTCTCAACCACAGTGTTTATACTTACAGAAGGGAAAAAATAGCCAAACATAAAGGTCACTCTAAAGCGGAGACCTTGTGAATACCAAAATCTCACTCCAAAGAGTTTCAGCTCATAGGATGGATTTAAAAACCCTCACAGAAGTGCTTCAGAATGGAAATGCTTTTTTATGTCGCACTGAAAGCTGTAGCATTTAGTGGTGGTAAATTTGCACTTCCTAACATGTTATTTCTGCCAGTGTTGATTACTGTTTTGCTGCAGAAGTAACTAACTTGGTAATTTAATCTGCCATGCTATTGTCAGTCTAAAATTCAATGTGTACATGCTGCATTTTAAAAAACTGTGCTGCAGAGGCTGCCTCTGGCTCTGGGAGTCCCTGAACTGTAAAGCATTGGAGGCTGGTAGAGAAGCCAGAAAGGTGCCACTGCCTGCATGCCTTGGTTAGTCCTGGTCACTGCTGGATTCCAGGCACCATCCAGAATTACCTAAAAGAGAGTGAGGAAATACATACTTGACTACATAATTATACTTTATGTTAAATATACTCAGATATATTAGCCAATGCTTGTATTAATTTGTAATACCTGAAAAACCTGATCAGGTCTTGATCTTTAATCAAGTTATCAGTCCAGAAGAGTAGCACAGTTCTTGTGGAAATTCTGGAAACAAGTTACTAAGAAATCTGACTCATAAAGCAAATGCCTCATGAAATTTGAATGTTTAGAAGGGAAAATGACTGGCAGCTCCTCTTGTAAGTGTGCTAGTTGCAATAAAGTATAAAAGTTCAACATCAAAGAGATCACCGCTTAGTCTGTGGCGTATTTGTACATCAAAGAACAAATACAGGACAAAAGGAGCTGCACAGAGATACAGTTCATCCTTGCAGACAGGTCCCCATGGAATGCTATAAAGAGCTGCTTTCATAATGTGGAAATGATCTCTGGCACATCTTCATTTCTGATTTGGGGAATAGGTGAGCCTGAGAGTTGGAAGCAGCGCCTCAGAACCCAGTGGTGCCGACGCACTCGGTGGGAGCGTCGGAGCTTACGTGATGTCAGTGCTGCAGTTAGTGTCTCGCTGTGACTCAGGTGTGGCAGCCTGGGTGCCAGATAGCAACTCTGTCTGCTGCAGTGCCATTTCACTGGGGGGTGGGCAAAGGGGCTCTCAAAGGCTCTAGTGAAAGGGAAAGGTCTGCTTTTGGGTTTATTTGTTGTTACGCCAGCAGCCAGGTACTGCATCGTGTTGCCCAAAGAGGTTGTGGGGTCTCTGTACTTGGAGATACTCATACCTCAACTGGACACAGCCCTGAGCCTTATTTGACCCCCCTTTGAGCAGGGGCTGCATCAAGCAATCTCCAGAGGTGCTTCAAACATCAACTCTTCTATGATCCATGAGAAAAACTCTTTTGTAGTAAGGCAGCTGTCTACTTAATATCTTTAATTATGGCCTCTGTTAGTACAAGACACAACTCAGCCAAATGTGTGACCAGCTCTGGCACAGGAAAAGTCCTCCACTTACTTTTTGCTGTTTTTCACTGTTTTTCTGAGCTTTTGAAATGTGAAAGCTTGATGTATTTCTACTGATTTGTGCTTTTAGTACTTTGTTGTGGTTCTGTCGCTTGGTGGGGTTTTGTTGTTTTTTCTTATTAATCTTGAATTCCACCTTAAACCAGAGAGAAATTTGTGTATGTCTGCCTTAGAACTAAAGAAAAGTGATCTTGGGTATGTAGAGCACGTCCTTTGTCAGAACAAGACAGGTCATGAGAAGTTGGTCAAGGAAATTGTTGGACTGTCACTGATCAATTGTGAATTGTATTGAAGGCAGTGGAGACTCTGCTATTAACTTGAATCTATCTGTTTTAATATTAAAATGATAAGTAGGTTACTTCCATTCTTCAATTCTAGTCTTTCTACTTATTTTGTATCTTTGTACGTGGTGGCTGCATGTGTGATACGGAGAAATGTTAATCATAAGATCCAGACTAAATCTGAATTCTCCAAAGTTCAAGTGTGCTTGGATCAACGGTTTTAATAGCAGTTCCACCTTTTTAGGAGATAGTATTGTCAGCAGACTTATTTCTTTTACTGCACAACTAAAAATAGTTACAATCTCGTGGAATCATTAAGAAATACAAAGGGTTTCTGTTAAAAACCCTGGGGAAACCTGATTAGGCAGACTACTGTATAATTAACTGATGTGCTACTACACTTGGAGAAGTAGTGCATCAGTAAACAGAAGTCAGAATGTAAAAGGCTAAGAAGAACTGCTGGGAATTGTGTTAAGACATCAAGGCGTGAAAATAACAATTTGAGCACCTCAGGAGAGATGAGCATTTGCATTTGGTGGAAGGACGGAAAACTCTCCAAAAGGCCAGGGCAGGGGTACCTGTGAAGGAAGGCTCAGGCCTGTGCTTAGCACTTCCTTTGCAGGTAAAACACCTTTGCTGCTACTGGTCACAGTATTTTCTACTACATCTACACAGGCTGATGTTCTGATAGCTCCCTGGACTATATCCTTACCTTTGTGAAACAGCTCTGCTAAAGTGTTGTTAGAAGGTCCTGTTAATGCTGTGCTTTAAATAGATTAATTCTGATAATTAAGTTGTTTCCTAAGATATGGCATGGATCACTGATTTGTGCCATTGTTTGTCTTGTTTGCTTTGAGACTGGAAGTAATTGTCACCAAGCAGTCTGTAATTATCTCTTTGGAAAAGTCAGGATCTTCTGTAGCATTGCTGTAAAGAGGTGCAGCAGTTGTGTATGTAGAGATGAGAGTGGCTGCGATGACAACAGGAGTGAATTATTCTTCCAGAAATAAGTTTCAAACCAATCCCTACCCACTGCAGTTGTGTCACCTGGAGGAGGAATCCCATTCTGGGACAGTACATGTACCGTGACAAGGCCCTGGGGCCGAGGAGGAAAAGGAGCTGTTGCCATGAGCTTCAGAAATGGACACTTTTGGGAATTTGAGGAAGACATTACAGGGACGATCAATTCATGTTTTTCTGTTTAGAGAAAAGTATAATGCAGCTGGTTTTAAGGAGGTCCATTTCTGTGTCTGTTGTGTGGCTGACAGGGGGAAATGGGCCGTGCTTGAAGAGCTTTACCCACTGAGTGGCTTCCCTGGATCTTGCCCCACGCTGGAGTCCTGCTGCTGGCACTGGCTGTTCGTTCCGCTCAGGGGTGCTGGGGACAGTTCAGGATGCTCAGCGTGCTGAAGTCAAGCCTTTTCTCAGGAAATGATATTAATTGGTTTTAAATAGTGACCACTGTTGTCAAGTAAATGCAGTGGCTGTGCAAGTAGCTTGCTCTGCAGAATGAAGTGCAGACATGTTTGTACCGTGCTGTTAAAAGAAGGTGGAGCTTTCCCCACTTGAGTGTGTCAAGTCCGAACCTGCTGCCTGGTACAGACTGTGTTTGGACGAGACAAGAGCTTTACACTTTAGAATCAAATCAAATGAATTCAATGTATACACTAAATTGAAGGGAAGTTCACTTTCGAATTATCAAAAAAAAAAAAATCCAACAAAAAACACACCAGCAATGAACTTTTTGAGACTCCTTCCCATCTTCAAAATCTCCTAAGTGTCAGGTGAACAGTTTGTCACAGAATGTGTGTGTGTGTGCTTGCCCAGGGCCAGTTGCCAGCAGCTCGTAAAATCAAAATCCCAAAATGAAATCCTTCAAAACTTTTCTCTTTCCCTTCATTGAATTGAATTGAAGAATTTCTTAGGGAGGTGCCAGCAAAAATAATATGGGGTTGTGTGGCTTAACTCCTTCTCTTGGGCTGTTGCTGCAGCATTAGCGATTGGGTAACTGTGCTAAGTTCAGATTTTGTATTAGCAGGGGGTGGAATCTCTTTTTGTGTGAATGAATATCCTGAATGAGCAACATGCACAGATGTCCAACTTGTCTCTGTGAAGCCTAAAGTTAAAGTTCTAGGAGCATGTCCAAAGCTGGCATAAAGCTGTGTATCTCCCATGAAAAGCACTGCTGTGTGCTGGCAAAGGCATTAGTTCTGAATTGGAGTCAGTTTTTGTTAGCCAAGCATTTTTTCATTGGTGGAAGTTTTAGAGTTTCTGAGGACTTTTATCTGCTTCTAGTGTAAAAGCACCTTAATAATTGAAATTACATAGCAAGACTTCAAATATAATCACCAAATGTAATGTGGGAGAAGAATTAATTTAATTATAATTAATTCCAGTTTTCAGAAAATGCTTTCAAAGTTGTCTTAAGCTGGATACCAAAATGGTTATCACTTTGGAAAATGTTCCAAGTCTCCAAACATCTCAGTAAAGTGTCTATTTCACAAAGGACTTCTTTGATCCAGCTATCTAGGAGATTTATCCGAGGAGACAAAACCCAGATTGCTTGCTGCTAATCCAGTGCTTTGCAAACAAGATTTTAATTTTTATTCCCTTTACTTGTTTTTCAAAAATTCCAGCAGATATACAATGGGATGGTTTCTTCCCATAAATAATTAAGCCCATTGTAAGCCATGTCAGTAGAAAGTAGTCCTGAGATTCATTTAGTTTTAAGTACCTACTCATTTTTTCCTTTTGAAAATAATACCATGTCCCAAGCAATTTGAATGCTCATAAATCACATTAGTTGAAGGGGAGAAATTATTCCAAACTTACTCTTTTAGGCATTTGCACTTCTTCCCAAGGGTGTCCTGTTGTCCCAAGGGCTGTCTAGAGGAAGTTGGTTTTTGGCTGGATCCACGGCGAGTGGCCCCAAGGTTGGTGTGGCAGGTCCTGTGTGTGTTCCCCTTCACAGGAGCGGAGTTGCTGCGTGCCCCAGCGTGCAGCTGGTCCCTGTCCCTAGGTGCAGGCTGAGCTGCCTCTGTGCAGTGCCTGGGGAAAAGCTCTTCCCTCCTTGAGCTGGGCCAGTGGTGCCATGGGGTCTCTCAGTGAAGCCGTGCTTGTTACTGCTACTCAAAATCATACTGCTGTCACCATGAGATCAGATCATTGAACCAGCTAATCAAAGGGGATGTAGCGTGGCCTGAAAGAATAAACATTCCCATACACAAAAAAGCAGCTGAGTTTAAATACTATGGTGTTTTTTCAGGGAAAAGAGCAGGTAGCAAGAAAATGCAGGAAGCCAAAGGACTGTATTCTAAAAGAGACCATATCAGCAGGAATGAAAATAAGCATGTATTTGTTTACCTGCCCATTAATGCCATCCAGTAGTTCCAAATACATTGTTCATTTGAATTAAAGAACCCACCCAAATGTTTTAAGACATTATTTATTAACAGTAACTGGTTTTAATGTCAAGAGAGGATAAATTAAGTTGGTTACACAATTTATCAGATGCTGCTAAATGTTGTGGATGTTATTAGTCATTAAGTAACCAACAGTTAGTCTGGCAATTTATTAAATCTCAGGACATTGGCTGCAGGAATCTCTCAGTGTTCTTTATGAAGTGGCAGAGCACCTCAGAATAACATTAGCAATATGCAGACGTGTATAAATTCTTCCTTCTCTTTTTCTTCGTTTCTCTCTTACTGACTGCTTTAAACAAATCTTCATTTAGGTTTTTTTAATGAAAACATTTTTTTTCTGTAGTGAATCTGTCAGAAGAAGTAAATTGACATGTCATGGAATGGCTTTGTGATTTGCAGGGTGGTTTTTTTCTGTGTTTTAAGCAGATGCAAAAGGTGTATTTTGATGCTGTTACACTGTGATGGATGAAAAAACTGCACTGACTTTTATCCAGGAGAGGGAAGCGAGTTGTTTTCTTTCAAGGGCTGTAGATCAACTGATGTCTTACAGAAGTAATACTATGAAAGTGGGGGAGAACTCCTCTTTGATACTCAAGTCTTTCTATTTCAGTTGGTACAGTAATGGGCTTTTGAATTAAAGGTTTGTTAAGGCTTGTATCTATTTCGGAGTATTGACAGCCGAAGCAGACTCACTGAGCCAAAATTTATATGTTTATCCAAGCCTGTTAAAATCGGAATTTATGTTGACTGTACTAATGTGTAAGCTTTAATACCACTTTTATATAGAAGGCTGCTATTTGAATTTTCACTGAAGTAAATTTCTTTACAATATGCCTTTGAGTTATGGTTTATAACTGGATTCATATAAATAAATGCTTTCAGCTGAATGCTGTTGAACTAATTCCATTTTCAAGTCATTAATTATATTTAGCTCAGTGAGAAAAAGGAGGGAGAAGGCATCAACTGACCCTATATAACAGAGACATCAGAATTGTTTCGTGAAGGAGCTTTGGGCCTCTTAAACTATGAAGAGTGAGTGGTTTGTTGGGTTGGTGGGTGCTTTAATCCAAGAAGTGAACAGAAGCTAGATAATGCATTGCTATATTGCAACGACATTACATTTTGAACAGATATTAATACAGTTAATGCTTTTTGCCTTTATCATGTTAAGGTCTTTGCAATAAAATCTGACCATGCAGCGACCATACTTGTTTTTGCAGGAAAAAAACCTTGTTTCTTTGTCGTAAATCCATTAGCTCTTGTCAAATTGGTAAATTTTCAAGGTAAATTTCTTCTGATATATGTTCAATTGAAAAAGTGGTTTGTTGCAGTCATCTTAAGGTAAGAAAGAAAACTTAGAGCTTTGGCTTCTTATTGTGTGTGTGTATATAGTGAGAAACTTTAGATAGAGTGCTAACCGGTCATCAAAAGTGAAATCAAGATGCAACCAAAACAAAAACCAAACTAAAATTTTAGTGCAGTTTGTGTGAGACTCCTCATTACACTTTATTAATAAGATTTTGTGTTTCCAGGAGTTAAAGGACATAATAAACCTGAGCATTTCTCATTGCAGTTTCCCACGGACAAATTGGGAAATAAATACTGTATATGTATTTCTAAGCTGGAGCGTGGTACTTACGCCATTTCCATCTTTATCTTTCCATTTTGGCTATTCCATTTAGGTGGATGCAAGAATTTTCCTGCTTGGAATTCACGTTGCCTGGGATCACATAGGCTGATCATATGCAGAGCTGTCATCTTGCTGAAGTGCTGTGTAATTGCCTGATCCTCTTTCCTTTGCTGTCTAGTTTCTCTTTCCTTTCATTTCATTACTTTCATTTCTTTTCCTTCACGTTAACGTTCTTCATCTCCAATTCACTTTCTTGTGTTCTTCTTTCACCCTCCTTTGAAAGCAAGCTACCAGTGCATTATTGAATCCCTTTATCAGTGTCCTGAGGGGTAACAACACAACTGTGCATTCTAGGCCCTTTGTAGGCAGCTGGTTCAGATCAGGGTGAAAGAGTGCAAGACAGAGCCCTGTGGGACACCTCTGTGCTCTTCTAACACTGCACTCTCAGTTCTTCAGGGGACCTTGGGTCCTTTAGTAGCCTTCTGGAATAGTCCCAAGAACACCAGAGGGCCGTGACAACTGGAAGAAACTGTCTCTCCATCTGGACTTTTGTCTTTCCATCTACCAAAATTCACGTCTGGTCTCTTAAAGCTCTGCTTCCTGCCCACTCCCCCCAAAACACTTCTGACTGCATCACTCTGTGCCAGGACACCCCTCAATGATGATTGGCATCCTCAGGAAACCTAAATTGTTCATGTGTGTTGTTTTACTTGAGGAGAAACTGATGCTCTCAGATTTGCTGTGTTGGAGGGAAGAGATGTGGAATTACCCTGCCGAGCTGCTGCACTATCTGAAACATTTAACTGTTCATCATGAGCTCCCTAAACATCCGTAAACTGTTCTGGTTACCAGCGTGATTAACCAGAAATCAACCACAAGCTCAGTTTTAGGAAAGTTTCAAGGTTCTGCCGTGCCTGTGGAGTGCCCAGTAAAACTGAGTTTATTGAAATGAACTAGCATGCAGCAAGAAAGCTGTCTGGACGTGCTCTTAAGTCCTCCTACCACACACAGTGGATGTCACCTAAATCACATATGAGGAATACAGAAGCAGAATTACAGTGGAGTGAGCTGGTCAACACTTCTGGAACTAAATAGTGAGAAGCAAGGAAAATGCAAAAGATGATATAGTTTTGTACTTCCATTAAAGATTATTGGAATGGGGACCTACTTTTTGTCTACATTTTTAACATAAAATGCTTTATGTATGAGATCCTCATCCAAAACTGTGCTTCCTCAGCTCTTCTGAAGCAGCAGGGTGAACAAGCTTCTCCCACTGTCCTTCCTGCTAACTTTATCTGCAAGAGGATAACCCAGTGCTGGCATGTTTGCTAACACTGATAGCCAGGAGAGTTTATTTATGGTGTATCAGGTGGCTTACGGCAGGGGTCTCAAAACTCATGCACCCCATCATTAGCAAATAAAATCACTACATCTGAGAAAGTCCAGTAGATCAAGTGATTTTTCATTAATTCATTGCAGTTTCTTGACAAACTACTGACTTACACTAACATATATTTTTAACTCATCCATAAGAAGCAAAATTCTTATTGGAAAATGGTTTCCTTTTTAAATTGCACACTTGATAGTGTGTTTCCATCTTGTGCCCCATTCCTCTGATTTTGTCCAGCTCTGGCTTTTGGAAACAGATGGACATGGCTGATTCTCAGCTAGCGTTTGAAAATATTCCTGGTGGTTTAAATCATGGATATAGCTTATATGTATATTATCATTGTATGTATCTAACGTGCAGCTGATCTGGTTTTTCAAACAAAGAATCTCCAGACTCCCTTCAGAAACTACCTGTGGGTAATACCAAGGAAGGCCCATTCTTCAAACTCCTCATGCCTTTGTCCTTCGTTTCTGTGTTTCTAGAGGACCTTCACATAGAGCTTTGCCATGCACTGTTTGAGTTAACTGGTTTTACACTGGCATCTTGCTTCAGTTGAATGTGATTATGGAATATTTCTCTCTGTTGAAACCTCCTTCTGTCTTTGAAACCTGAAAGTACCCCAAATAAACTAAAACCCAAACAGAACCACTAAAGAGTATTCATCAAAAATTTTATAGCTTTCTGTGTTTCTGTGTATTCTTACTTCTTTCTTGTTTTGTGCTTTTCTTTATTAAATACTCAAGGGTTGGCAGTGCTGTGAAGTAGAACAGTGAAACATAAATATTAATTGTGGTAGAAATATTGTCTAGAATCTCATTCTTGTTTTACTTGAAAATAATACTCAATTGTCTTGGCTGTGCTGGAACAAAGACAAGACCTAAGGGATGTGCATTTATTTGGCTGCAACTTTATTAACACATTTGGGAACAGTGCCTGGCAATAAATCACACACAGTGAGTCACTGCCTATTCCTTGATCATTGCTGCCCCTCTGGAGAGCCCTGCCAGCCCTCCCCTGCCAGGCTGGCTCCTGGACTGCAGGGCCAGCACAGGTTTTGTGTGTTGGGCTGAGGGAGGGTCCCTCTCCCTTCTCCCAGCACCAGAGAGTGGGAGCCACAGCTGCTCAGAGAGCCACTGCTGGCCTGGCTTGGCTTTTTTTCCTTCTCTAGCGAGGTGAAAAGCAGTGGGAATGTATTTGAGGTGTGTACCACCTGGGGGTGGCGAGGCCTGTACCTTCCCACTGCTCTTCCTGACTAACACCCAATTTCAGAGGATCTCTGCCATAGATGGGGGCTGCTAATCTTTTGTTTGCATGGGCTCAAACTGCTCTCTTCACTTTGGGGAAGGTTTTACATATCAGGGGCAAAGATGCAAATTGATAATGCATGTTTTTCAACCCCTCTCAGTCGGGCAGCCACACATGCAAGAGTTGTGTCTGCCCTCTCACTTTGCATGGTGGCTGTAGTTTCTGCCTGGCTCCTTCCTGCTGTCTCCACTTGAAATGTCAAATTATGTTGGTCAAAAATTTCCAGTCACCAAGCTCAGTGAGACTAGTGCCAAACAGCTGAATGGGTTAAAAAGCTGGGATTGTTGCCTCTCTGGGGGGAATTCAGAGCTTCTGATTGCTGCCTTGGTGCCCTACTAGTGAATATTTCCGGAATGGATGTTGTAATTTAGTTTAATTTAGCAGTGGCAAGTCTAGTTTGTTAAGGCAAGGAGTGCTTCTGCCTTCCATGACATAAAGAAGTGATTCCAAAAAGTTGAAAGTTGCAGTATTGCAATGGCTGTGTTTCTTCTGGTAGCCCTTCTGTTGTTTTCTGTGCAAAGCTGATAAACTGCCCTTGATGGGACTGAGGTAGAGGCAGGCTGGAACTCCCCTGGAGCCAGGAGCTGGCCATGTTCCAGCTGTAGGACTGTAGGAAGCCACAAGGGAAGCCCTGGTCAGGTTTCAGCTCCGAGTTTGTCCATCCTGGGCCAGGAGTGTGAAGGAAGGCAAGCCCTCCCCCCTTATGTGACACTGAGCAACCTGGAGTTGAGTCTGTGTTTAGGAAAAGTGGCAGTGTTGATGAGTTAGTTGGTCATGAAATCATAGGCAATTTATTTTTAAATAAACTTAATGACAATAGTTATGCATGCTGATTTTGAATTGCAACAGAGCATTTGATGGATTAATTACATCATTTGTAAGCAAGCACCAGACAAACAAAGATGAAATTCACCTGAGTTTTGACTGAGAAAAGAAAAAAATTTCATTTGTTATCTGTGTTCTGAGGATTGTCATCTACTGGTCTTACTGCTGGGGTATTTGCCTCAGAGAGAGACGGTCAGGTTGTTACACTGGAAATGAAGCAAGTGAATTCACTGGTGCACAGCAGCAGTGACAAATCCATTTTCCAGTTCTGGATTATGGCCTTAAAATCAAGGCAGTAATTGTTATTTAGTTCCTGTAATCAGTAAGCTCATATGTTTCAAAGAAAACTACAAGTATTTGCTGTGTGGGCTAGGTGATCTCTCATGACAGAAATTCAGCAGTTGTTTGAAAGTGTATTTCAGCTCCTGCTTCAGCTCCTGAAAACTGTAATTGCAGACTTAGTAAAAACTTTCTCTTGTTTGTCTTTCAATATTGACTGTTTGTATTGAAGTGTTTTTTTTAAAATGACCTGATTTTAAAAGGTTTTATGCTTCTAGGTTGAGTAAATTGCGTGATAGTGAAGGCTGTAAATCTGTTGAGTTATATCCTGTACCATTTGAAGAAAAGAAAGAGCTCACATTAGTGGTTTAGTCCCTTCCCACTTCACCCTCTTCAGTCAGTGCAGGCAGAACAAGGGTTGGTAATGCTTGGTCCTCTTTCTAGTCTGTTTCTGGTCATCCTAGGATGAAAACTTTTATTTAATTTGTTTAGTACCCACGTTTTGTGCTTAGATATTGTACTGGTTTATGAATACTAGAAAATAAAGTTATTTGTGGACTTTGTTCTAAGCACAAGCAAGACACTTGACACTGTATAAACAGAAAAATACAGTATCTGCCCTGTTGAGCTTACATCTGGAAATGTAGGAATAAGCAACATGGCATTTGTAGAATTCTCCAGCAATTTGTAAATGTATATTTGTGAAAAAAAGAGCTTCCACCATTGAAACCCTTGTTCCAAATGTAAATGTTTTCTAAATGTTTTAGTATTTCTCCAGTGAAAGAATGTCAAGATGGCACATAAAAATTGTGTTGAAAAGTGATTCCATTCCAAGTACAGGTAAATGTAGGAGATGTTCTACATTGTACGAAATCCTTATGCTGTGTTATTAAGAAGTACACAGTCTTTAAAAAAAACCACTTTGTGGAATTCAGTAAACTTGGTTTTCTGGAATTGTATGCTGATTGTATCATCACTTCTGGAATGTGCTTTTTCCCTGGGCCAGGGCTGCCAGACAGAGCTCTCTGACAATCTCTTTATCTGTGGGGTTGTCTATAATG
Organism: Cettia cetti; assembly: GCA_013401135.1. Taxonomy (NCBI): domain Eukaryota; kingdom Metazoa; phylum Chordata; class Aves; order Passeriformes; family Sylviidae; genus Cettia; species Cettia cetti. Next base: position 20,904 of record VZUI01071238.1, read on the forward strand.
TTAATTAGTGAACTCTTTGAAAAACCGGCTTCTGTGAGTTAATTTATGCATAAAGCATCACTGAGGGATGTGTTTTACCTGTTTCACAAGTAGGGGACTGAAGCGTAGCTTAAGGGACGTGGCTTGGGCCACACAAGAAGCCGGGAATCAAGAGATTCACATTTCATTGCCTAACCACACAAATTCAGAAAATAAATAGTTGAAGAAAAGCAGATGCAACACTAAGGATTTGAGTCTTGGGTGCAATTTACAGGATGCTTAACTCCCTGCCCATACACCCTCCTTCTTTGGGAGGCCAACAGTACTTTTGCATTTTTAAAATTATAGAATGGCCTGGGTTGGAAGGCACCTTAAAAATGAGCTCACTCCAAGCACCTGCCATGGGCAGGAAGCCCTTTCACTCTCCCAGGTTGCTCAGAGCCCCATCCAGCCTGGCCTTGGACATTTCCAGGGATGGGGCAGCCACAGCTGCTCTGGGCAACCTGTGCCAGGCCCTCCCCCCAGCTCCCAGTGAGGAATTTCTTCCAACAGTCAGATCTAACCTTCCTCTCGGAGTTTGAAGCTGTTCCCCCTTGTGCTATCACCAAAGTCCCTCTCCAGCTCTCCTGGAGCCCCTTTAGGCACTGGAAGGTGCTCAGAGGTGTCCCTGGAGCCTTCTCTTGTCCAGGCTGAAGAGCCCCAGCTCTCCCAGTCTGTCTCCATAGCAGAGCTGTTCCAGCCCTCGCAGCATCTCCATGGGCTGCTGGCCTTGCTCCAGCAGCTGCAGGTCCTTAATGCCAGAGGCTCCACCTGGACCGCTCTGCGCAGCCTGGGGTCAGTGGCAAACGTGCTGAGGGTGCCCCCAGTCCCACCCTGTTCGTGCCCAACAAAATTCCCATTGGTTTCAGTGCAGGGTGCCAGGCTGGCTGCAGACATTGTAGTCTGCCTTCTTTTGGTAGTGCAGGATTTTCGCTTTCTGGTGTTGCTTTTTTTTTAACTCACTGGTCCAGCTTCATAATAATTGTTATTTATGGCTGATGCCCTCACCCAAAGGACTAAGGAAACAAAATTTGAGTGTTAACCCTTTTCAGGGATTTTCAGAGTATCAGCCCTATGCCTTAAAATTATTAGGCAGGAGCAAAAAATCCTGAGGCTGGTATTTCAATTTAAAGCTGTCTTTGGGAATTCTAGTTTTCCTTGGGTTTGTGTTTGCTTTTGAATATGTGCTTCTAATCTAGCAAGGACATAATGAGCTCTTGAGACATAATAAGCTCAGTAAGACTTGAAACACTGTTTACCACTTGAAGTATTTATGTGGCTTCTATTCCTATTCATGCATCCAAGCACAATATGGCATTTAATAGATCCTCACAGATAGGAAGCCTCTAATCCTTACGTTCTACAGGTATGAACTGAATTACAGAAAGGATGTGCCCAGCTTCGTGAAGCCGTTTAATCATTTAACTCGTGGTGTGTTCAGCAAGCTCTCACATTTTACAGGAGTTCAGTGTGTGCCTAACTCTGGGATACTTCTGTGGCTCACACACACCATCCTTGATAGAGCACAGGGACTTGGAGTCACATCTTTTCAATCCTGTAGTAGCAATCCTGAGCTAGCCTGAAAGGAAGAAATGTTTACCATATGCTTCTGAAGGAAGGCAGGAAAATTCAGGCTGGAAGGAAAGGACAGGTTGTAACTGAGGAAAACAAGCTGTTGGAGCAACTTCTTTTAGAATCAGGATGTGTTTTCTATCACTTGATGGCTCTGTGTGCATAATTATGGCACTTAAAAAAGAAGTGCCTTCTAGTATCGCTGGTCGGTATGGGCATCATACAAAACCTGCTGGGTGAAATTCCATCATCTCTATCACACAAAAGGTGAATTTGATTATAATGTTATCTACCACCCTCATGTTTCTGTTTATGTAAATTTTCCTTGAACTGATTCCATTATGCTGATGCTGGAAGCAATGTGTTCACAGAATTTCTTTCAGTCCTAATCCCATGATATTTTGTATCGTGCAGTTTTCTCTCTTCTTGTCAGAAATTTTGGAATTGGGAATATGAGGAAGGAGAATGGGATACAGTCTATCCCTAAATGTTGTACAGCTAAATTAGCACATCGGCACAGTGCAATTATTTTTGCACATACGGAAGACGCCTCCCTGTAAATTCTTTGTGACATAAGGTTTCTGACTAAAATTAGGTCATGGCTATTTAATTGTTTAGGTGTCCACCCACGAGGGAGCTACAGAGAGCTCTTTCAATTCCTTGCAATCAAGTAAGTAGCAGTTACTCTCATTTATCCTCTAAGGAAATAGTCCACCAAAAATAATATGTTGATTCCTTAGCCCCTCCCTGTCACTAATCACTCAGCTCTTGTAGCTACAGACTGACTTGGCCTTCAGCACCGGAGTGTCCAAGTGCCTCAGTCATTAATTTTCAACTTACGACACTTTGGTGATGTAAGAAAGCATTGTCCTCGTTTCACAGCTGAGGAATTGACACATCAAACAAGTGACTTGCTTAAAGATTCACAGCAATACTGGCCATAGAAACCAATGACTTATTCATAGACTATTCTGTTTCTTGGAAAACCAACCCAGTGTTCCTTGTCCTTCTGCCTGCTACCCCAGATCTCCTCGGACCAATTTAGCTGGCCAAGAGTTTAGGCCTGTGTGTATTTTAGCCTCCTATAAGCTGGCCTTGCCAAACAAATGCACCCCTCCCTTGTGTGAGCACAGGCAACATCTCTGCTGTCACGTGGGGAATTAAGTCAGGAAACTGATTCAGGTTAAAGTTAATCCCCCAAGAACAGTTTCAACCTGAGTCGTTCCTGGTTTGGCTCACACAGTGCAGCTGTAGAGGCACCACTGAAGGGGGGAGAGGGAGGTAAGGTGAGGCCAGCTCTGCTCGGTGATTGCAGGTTTCTGCTGGCTAAAATGCTTCTGGAGTTAGTGGGGTCAAGTTCATGAAAACCTTTACCAAATAAGTTCTAGTTTCTTCTTTTTCTGGAGTGCACATTGCATGCTTTGAGTTTTCCCCATGTTTGCAGAGCCCACCCAAAGCACAGGGACAAACTGTGTCCAGAACACAGAGAATGTTTTGGGATCAGCTCTGGGGATATTTTTACATCTTCCCTGCGTGGCAAGTTTTTTGTGTGTGGCTGCTACCATTAAAAATGCTTGATTCTGTATACCCTTTTTCTGTTTGAATGAAACTATTTCTGAGTAGTTGCAAATGCAACCAGAGAAGGAGCACAGATACCAGGGTAAGTACATTTGTAAAGGGAATAAAGTGCTGTAAGTGTGGAGCTTAATGCTTCATCTCACCCTGCACCATGCTAACCTAGGTGAGCCCACGTTCCTTTGCCTGTCTGCCCTTAGTGGTTCCACAGAAAAGAAGACAAATTGGAGTTGTGTACGTGATTTTGGTGTTCAGGTGGAGCCTGTCTGCCATGAGTTTCCACATGTGTCAGACACATGGGGAGAATCTTCCTATTTTGCTGCTCCCTCTCTCAGAAGAGGTGTTCAGAGGGCTTCCAGCTGCTGTGCTGAGGTGAACATCCAGCTTGGTAAACAAAGTAGCAAATGCTGCTGCTTCATTGGAAGGACTGCAGCGTAGGAGAACCTGTAACTGTGGAATGATGCCCTCCTCCTGATTACATCAGAAGTCCACAAAAATTTATGCAGCGCCCTTGGCATGCTAATAACTTGGTTGCTGATGACTAAGGCAGGAAGAAGGGTGCCAATGACATCTAAAAGGAGACTGAAAGAATTCGCGTACTTAAAAAATTGCTGCTGAAGAGAGCAAAACATCTTTTAATGACTGCTGTTAATGTCTTTAACGTCTCTTTAACCTTTTCACTTGAACTGCCCCGTGACCCCTGAGAATCTTTTTTGCCATCTTCATTGCTGAACCCTGTTCCCCAACTTTTCTGCTTTTTTGTTTTGTGGCTGGAGCGTGGGTCCCAGCTGAAGAGTGAGAGCATGTTGCAGATCGTCCCTCTGCCATAAACTTCTGTTGTTAAAAACTCTGCCCTGTGTCAGCCACAACCCCTGTTTCAACTTGGCCACCTCAGAAGCCTCAAAAGAAATGTGTGACATAGTTGTATTTGGGTTTGGTTGGTTTTTTTTTTTTTTGTTCAGGCCTTGTTCAAAGGTTCAAGATCGTGGCATAAATCCGTTTGATTTTCCTCCTCAACTGAACACAGATCATAACATTTAGAGCACAGGCACTTTGTGTAGCAGGAACCTAACAAAAACCAGATTTTGACGTAGTCACTAGTTCCTTTGAAGGAGGCAGTATTAGCAATTATGATCTAGACTAGACATTGGTAAGAACTTACCAAATAATTATAGGCTTCCTCAAGGAATATACTATGGGTAATTGCAGGTTTAAAAATGTCATTATGAGGAGTAGTTTATACCGAAACTTCATCCTGCTCTTTGAAACCAGAATCTGTAACTCTCATCATGCCACAGCAAATGCTTGCCCTTCTCCACAGAAGAATGTAGACTTGCCTTATTGTACAGCAAATGTTCTGTGGTACATTATTTAGATTAGCATATAATAGAAACCTAATTGCCCACTTGGGCCCACAGCTTTAGCTGGTGGAGATCAATGTGCTTCCACTGAAGTCAGTGTAGGAATGTTGATTTTCACCCTTGAGGATCTGGCTCAGCAGCTTGTTTCTATTCCAGGCATTGTTAAAGGAGATAGTGTGTTTAGAATATTAAACCATGGCATTGTCAGAGATAGTCAACTCAATTTATGTGCAAGTGAAGAGAAATAAAGCGGTAAAACCATTATTTTTATCTGAGGATTTCAATTTACATTGTCGATTATTCATATTGACTGATCTGCTACAACAGGGAAATCATGAGCGTGGGGTCATCTTGTTGTGGTTTTAATTTCCTACGTCTGTAGTTATCTAATCCTCTCAGTGTGAGCAAGCATGATTAGTATTTATTTCTATTCTGTGTGCCAGTGCCCTGGGCCAGGTTCTGTGCTAAATCCAAAGTGACTCTCCTACTTAATTGGCATTAACTTGTGCTGCAGCAATATAAATAAAAACTTGTACTTTCTGTGTGAAGCACTCACAACTCCCAAAACAGATTTCAACTATGTAGATATTCCTCCCATGTTTAGGCTTGTGATAAATCTGTATTTTTTACTCAGTTTGGAGCTTCTTCTAGCAATGTCTTCCATATATACTTGAGGAAGCACAGATTTCAAAAGGCTCATTAACCACTGAGGCAGGAGTGTTGCTGCAGCTGTACCCCTGGTCAAGAAATTGCTGCAGTAACAACACCTGTCTCTCTGGAGAGTCAGGTGCCAAAGTGAACAATAATTCTTCACTTTGTCAAATGGTTTTTCCAATCATTTAGAATGCTTGCTTAAAGGAGCTTATTTTGTTTCATGAATGCTCCATTCAGGAGAAGGGAAACTTTAGGGCTGAACTGAGCCAACTGTTCTTTGTGGAGTTCGTTTCCTCTCCTTTCACTTCCATTATTCTCAGAAGACCTCTGGCTGCTCCCCCACTTATCTCTGCTTCCATTTGTCCCCTGGGAGCTTTGGATAATCAAAGTTGTGCTGCAAGTACTCTTCAGAGAGTAGGATGGGGGGAGCTGTGGTTAAATGGTTTGGGTCTTTATCAAGGACAGTACAGTAACTGACGGTGTGAGCCTTCTCAAATAGTACAGTGTTAAAAGCCCAGCAAAATTTGGAGTTGCCTGGTGGTCGTTGCTGTCTGTTTCTTGATGTGGCAGAACACAAGCATAGGAAGAAACATCAGCAGGAATGATGGGTAAAGACTGTCTTGAAAGGGCTGAGAGATTGTGCTCATCACTTGGTAAGTTATTATTGTGTGGCTTCATTCAGCTCTGGTTACAAGATGGTTTTCTTGTCCTGACAAAGATGAAGCTTAGCTCATGAACTGGTTTGGATAGTCTTTGGATGAAATGATTACAGTAATACAGGTGTTGTTTCTATTATTTTCTTCAAGCTGTTATCAAGCCTCCTTTTGTGGAGGGGAACACAAATTGACATTCACTAATTGCCAGCTTCTACCTATTTTGAGTGATCTGCTCTTTAGAACAAAGTATTAGCCATGTGAAGCGAGTTGAATTTTTCATTTTCACCTACCAAAAGCACTTAGCAAGACAAATTAACAAACTTAAGCTGTGTTCTCCTGTTCATACTTGTATTTTGCCCAGTTCTGTGGGTCATAGGATTGTGTTCTCCTTATTGAACTGTCAGACTTGTTTGAAAAAGGTGTCAGTGTTTCCTATTTGAGGGCATTCTTTTGGTGACCATTTTGCAATTTTGTGAATTTTAGAAACAAAAGTACTAAGTCATTCATATAGGTGTTGATAGTAAGTTCCATCAAGCCCCTTTGTTTTCAGTAGTGGATTTTCCAGGGGTTTTATGCCTTTTTTTCCCTTGGAAAACATGTAACACATGTGACCAGAGACTTACATAACACAAGATGTCTTGTGTCGAGGTAAGGAAACCATCTCCAGCTAGATATCTGAGACCAAGCATTGTGTTATTTCCATTGCAGAGATAACAGACATTAAAATTCTAGAGTCTGCTGGCCAAATGGCACAGCACCAAACAGGATAGATTTTCTTTTCCTCAAGTGGTAAATCGTGTTGGATAATTCATGATGCAAACTGCTGTTATTTCGAGAGTATGTGAGCCTCTGATGGCAGAGCAGATTTTCTTACCTCTCTAGGTTAGATGAAAAGCTGAACAAACTTTGAGAACTGCAGAAAATGGCAGTAGCTGTGCTGCAGTAGATCAGCCAATACTTCTTTGCTGGTATCACTTTACTCCCCAGAGTGGTCGGAATGGTGCAGCTCTTCTGTGCTCTGCTTTTTGCCTTTTTGTGAGGAAGAATCGGGATTGCAAAGATAATGGGAGAAGGCAGTGGAGCATTCATGGCAATAATTTCTAAGAGCTGGAGATAAATAAGCAGGCAAAGTTGACGACTTATCTGGGTGGGGGTATTAGCATTTTGAATACCCTCTGCACAGATGCACTTATCACTTAATTGCCTTTACACTAGAAAAGCACTTTGTAGCTGTAAAGAAAACTTCTGCACATGGTCCACAATGGTTCTTTTACGCTGTACAAGACCCTCGGGCTGCTCTGCTGCTGGTGTGGGCTGCGGGGAGAGCGCGGGCCGGTCTGGGGTGTGCCCGCAGGAGCTGCGACAGCGCTGGCCCTGTCTCGGGGTTACCCGGAGGGGCGGACCCGGCTCAGCGAGGGGACAGCCCGTGTCCTCCGGGGCTCAGCGAGGGGACAGCCCGTGTCCTCCGGGGCTCGGCGCAGGGGACAGCCCGTGTCCTCCGGGGCTCAGCGAGGGGACAGCCCGTGTCCTCCGGGGCTCGTTGCTCCAGGCCAGCCCTCTCCCCACGGGCTGGGATTGCCTGTGCACCAGGCTCACTCGCTGCCCTCTGCCTGGAGTCACAGCAGCCGGTGCTGGCTCTGCCTGCCGTTCCCCCCGTGTGAGAGCGGGGCCTGCCTCAGCCTGCCTTCCCGTGCATTTTGGAGGCAGCGGAGAGTTCGGCGTGCGGGGCTGCCAGGGCTGGCTGCCCGGAGAGGCAGCGGCGGCAGCGAGCCCTTCTGCCTCGGCTCCCGGGCAGCACAGCCCCCTCGCCCGGGCCCATCTCTGCCGGGAGGGACAGAGATGGCAACCAGGAGAAGACAGTTTGTTCATTTTGTTTCTAACCTATCAGAAACAAAGAAGGTTGTTTTGAATTTTGAAGGAATTTTGTGGGAGAACAGTTGGTGGTGTGGTGATGAGGGAGGCTGCAGTGGGGTCTGTGCCGTGCTTTGCAGAGCGCAGGCTGGTCTTCGCAGATACTGCCTGTGTTAATTAACCCAGCCAGGGAATTGCCATCGAGTCCTTTAACAGACCGAGATGGGTGTTTGGTGCCTGAGCACCTTCTTTGCTCACCCGGATTTGCTGAGGATTGTCAGAGTTGCACAGACAACATCCACGACACCCTCAATTCGATGGGGTCTTTTTCTGTGCAATAGTTACTTAGTTTGCTTGTAGTCATTATTTTAAATTTTGCTATCTAAGCATGTTAAGGTTTTATTGGTATTATTCCTTCAACAGCAATATTGGTTACTCCGGGCATTGTTTAAAAGCTTAGTTTTTTTGCAATTCTTAAAGAGAGATTTGGCTTAGAGCAAAATCAGTAAGGGGAAAAGAATTAGGAAATCAAACCCTTCCTTTCCCTTTTTGAACCTCTCGGTTTCCCAACCTCAAATAAGTACGTGAAAGGGGTTTAACAACTTTAAATTGGATTTTGGAATGTCAGATGACTCTAATAGCCTTTGTACACAAATAACAACAGAAGAGCTGATTATTGTTTCTGGGCTCTGCGATGCACTTATGTAATCATTAATCTTGGCACTTCTTTATCTGCAGCAGATTAGGAGGCCACTGTCATTTTGAAGACTGCCATTAAGTAGACTTTGTTAGTGTTTAAATATGTGAAGCTTAACTTTAAGCTTCCTTAATGTATGCGGTGGAGGTATCCTGTGCCTTGAATAGAGCTGCTGGAGTAAGTTTCAGTCACATATCGGCTGCCACAGTCTGACCTCAGACGTGGGTTTATGTACAGTGTTTGTTAATCAGCCTCTGAAGACACTTTGAAAGCTTTTTAAGCGTAAAGCATTAATGTATCTGTTTGGAACAGCAAGCAAACTTGCTTTATCTACTACCTTTCAGTTGGTTTAATCATCAAGAGGCAGGAAATTAAATGCTATGAAATGAGAAGGCAGAAAGGGTTTTAATGAAGGTCGTAGCACCTAATCTGATTGTGGCAAAGGAAGAGCTTCTGCTAGACCTTTCCTTTCCACAAGCTTGTAATTTTCTAAACCGTTTTTGTGGGCAGCTACATTTTTTTTCTTTCATGATCCTTGTCATGAAATGAAGATGGTTTTCAAACACTGAGTGTATCATATATAGACATCATGAGGGTATAAAGAGGCTCAGAAACAGCTGAGTCCAGGCACATAGTGTGAGCATGGTTGGTGGGGGACATCACTGTAATGTATGGTTTGTAGAAAATGTTTGGGAATAAAGCATTTGCTGTGACAGAAATGTTTTTGAAGCTGTTTGATAGACTGATGGTGCATTTATTTTGTTGTAGGCAAGAGTCCATAAGATTTCCAGCCATAATGTCTTGTATGTTCTCCCTGGTGCAGTTTTTGGGGATGGGCTGTGGTGTTTTCTTCCTGTGCCCTTCTCCAGAACATCTGAGGAATCCTTCTGATCCCACATATATATTCATATTGCTCCCTCTGGGGTGGGGCAGGGGCTGAATGAGGAGAGAAAAACAACTGTATTTGCTCAGCAGAGCTTTGACCTTCTGTCATTAAAAAGGCTACGAGTTTTCTCTAATGTCTGTGTTTGCTGGTGTCTTAATGTGTATCAGGAAACATTTATCAGCTGTAAACCACTGCTTGGTTTTGAACTTCAGTATTCTTTTCTTTGAAATGGAGGAAACATGGGTATAGTTAATCTGTTTTGTGCTCCCCCTTCAAAACCTAGAGGAGTAGCTGAGAATGTGGCTGCCTCTGGTGTCCCTCAGTTTCACTCATCCTCTCATGACCTCTGCAGAGGACTCAGGAAGAGGAGCAGTGACAAAACCACACACATACACTGGAAATAATGGTAGTGTGAAACATCTGTGTGTTAAAAACAATGACCCTGTGTCAGGCTAGAAGGATGAAGGATATGGACTTCAGGAGAACCTCTTGTGTGAGGTTTGAAGGAATCTGGTTGTGATGTGCTTGCAATAGCCATAAATCACAGATGGAGTTGAAGAATTCACACTCAGTATTGGCTGCTGGGTTATGAATCCAGGAAGGAGGTGTTGGAGGGAGTTAATAAATGAGTGAGTGCAGCTAAGAGGCTTTTTACTGTTTAGACTTCTGGAGTTAGTTTTGGTTGTTATTGTTCATCTCTCAGATGAATCATCCGAAAATGAGAATTTAAACTAGACATTTAGAGTGCACCTTTGTGAGAAACTAATGATTCTGCTTGGCATACAGCATCAAAGGAAGCCTTTTTAATGACATCAAATTCATGTACAGCCAAAAAGAAAAAGAAAATATCTTAAAAATGCAGATGTAGTCACATCAGAATGATGGAGTTTCTCATCTGGGTGAAATACTTTTCTTTTCCCTGCAACTTTTTATTCTAGAATTAAATTCAGGTTGAGTGATTTTTCATCAAAGTGCAGCTCTCTTGTAGGGATGTGGTTTCTGCACCAGCCATGTTTGTCTGGCTTTAACTTAATGGTGCAGAGTCCCATTTCTCCATGCACTGCGACAGCTCATGCAAAATCTGCAGAGGCCAAACCCTTTATAAAATCCATGCAGCCCAGCAAAACAGCAGGACAAGGCTGAATCATGGCAAACTCTGAAAGGACACTTTTTGGGTTCCCACTGCTTTGTCAGCTCTTCTGAGTTAGTTCCATATTCCTCTTTCCAAAGGGCCGTGCTCTCTCCGAGGAGTGGCCAAATGGCGAGTACCAAGGAAAGCATTGTGAGCACTGTGATGGGAACTGCAGTGGGATGGGGAGGCATCAGGGACAGCCTTCCAGGGAGTCCTGGCAGGAGTTGTTAATGCTTGGTGTGAAAGCTCCGTGCACATTTGTCCCAGTGATGGGGCTGCAGTGGTACCTACCCACAGTCACTCGGTGCTGCAGGAGCACTGCGGTTCCCTCAGGTTCCGGGCCCATAGCCTTGCTAAGGAGTGTAGTTAAAATTGTAAATAATTTTGATACTATGTAGCAAGTGATTGTTTTTTCTCAGGTCGGTGTGGTTGGTTGGGTTTTGTTGTTTCCTTGTTGATTTTTTTTTAATCTGGTACCTGTGGCTGTGGCCTGGTCTTTTCTGGTAGGCAGCCTGATGAGATCACTGAAGTGAGATGCAATTTCGCAAATGGATAGCACAAGTGTGTGTAGCTTCTTAACAAACGCAGTTCTGGAGCTTCCATGTTGTTCAGAGAGGTCAGACTCTCCCCCGCCGCTCTCGGAGGCCTCTGGGTGCCGCGGGCTGCTGGGATCCCGCCCAGCCGAGCGCCGCTGGCTCGGGCACGCTCCGCACGGACACGGGGCCAGGGATTGCCCTCCAGAGCTGGCACCGGGGGCTGCCGTGGCCTGGGAAAAGGAACTAGGGAAAGGGTGGTGAGCTGTGACAGCTGTGTTGTAGCTCAAGTGCTGCTTAACACTGGTGAGTGGTTGATAAGTTCTTTGTTTTCCTACTACAAGAGCATGAACAGAAATGCCCGATTTCCCCTTAAGCCGGGTGCAGTTAATTAGGGAAAAGAAGGTGGGAGGACAGTGTTGGAGTTAACAAATTCCAGTCTTCAGAAGACCAGGTCCAACACTTGAGAGTAGGAAATTACATCAAATGCAGACTCTGTGCAGTAATCTGTGACGAAAATGTTAGGGTAGTTTGGACTTTTCACTGTAAAATGCTACGTTTCTTCAAGACTTTCTTTATTTAAGTCAAGTCTTTATTAGTTTCTTCCAGAGATTTAGGAAATGGGACAGAAGTACAAATACATTTAAGCTTTTCAGCACAGGTTTCTTTTCGAAGGAAAGGGTGAAAATTCATTCAATATTGTCTAGCTAACTCTAGCAAATAAATTAATCTTACTCTTCTGCAGATTTCACTTCTTGTTTTCCTCTCCATTAGTGGTAGGTAATGAAAGATCAGCGTACAAACACCAGGAAGGAGAAATTGGCGTAGATTTGCTTTTCCCAATGCAGGAGAACAGTAAGTGGCAAAGACTACAAGAAAGCTCAGTGTGGCTGAGCATTCAAGGCCACTTGGGCTGCCTCGAGGTGCACACTCGCGCTGGCCCCAGCTCCATTCTCCGTGTCACCTCTCATTTGACACACCGTCTGCACTGGCTGGTGTGGGCAGCACAGTGCCACAGGTTGGGTCACAGCAGAACTGTGCCTGTGCCCTGCTGCAGGTGTTTGTCTTGACAAATGCTCCAGGTTAGTAATCATCTGTAGGAAGAAATTAAGAATGTCAAAGCATGAGTGAACTTTAGAATCCTGTAAAAACAAACATGATGGATTCACACAAACCCCAGCTTGCTGCTTACTGGATAAATGCAGTGGCAAATTAGAGCAGCAGAAGTCAGTGCTGGCAGTTCCTGTGGTAATAGCTCACACCTATGTTGCTCCTAAAACTTGTATTTTGTGTCATTTTATCAAGAGAAATGTTTTGTAGGTGTGTCATTGGACCCGTAAGCCTTGGTTTTGAAAGTGAAAAAGTAGAGTAACAGAAGTCAGACCACCAGCACTGCTCTTGTACAGCTCTGTGGCAGCTTCTCTCTCAGCAGGGCAGAACGCTGCAGATTTGTGGGGCTGGAGCTCTGCTCATGGTCCCTGGGATCCTAAGACCATAACCCAAGATCTGGCAGTAAGTAGCAGTCATCTGAGGTAGCTGGAGGTAGAGTAGAGATAAAGGATGATTATGCTGCTTACACAGATAGAGGAAATGAAGCAGCAGCCAGCATTCCCGTGCTCACAGCATAGCAGCACTAGTGAGATTATAGGCTCTGTAGCACCTATTTCTTGACATGCTGTTCAGAGCTTTGATTAAAACCATACTATATTTCATTAGAGAATCGCATGATTTCAGTGTCAGTGTTTTCTTTTCTTATGAAAAGCTTTTTCTGAATTGCTTTATTTAACCAGAATTCCATTTAGCCTGGTGAAATTAATTATACCCCAAGCTGTGTTCATTGTAGGCAGTGTAACTCCTGTTAATTTTCAACCAGAGAAGAAGAGGCAAATGAAATAATTGTTTATTCATAAGCACCTGAGCCACCGAGAAAGTGAGAAACCAAAAGGTGGCAGAAACAAACTGGTGTGTTATGAAATGTGGAAGTCTGTCCTGTCCATGTGGAGATCATCAATCTTCAAAGTTTGGTTGCTGTGTTGTTACTGTGCCCGTCTGTTGTGCCTAGTGAGGGACAAAAGGGGACACCCCAGAAGAAGTTGTTGCAGTTGTACATCTCTGGATGCATCTTTCTGCCATCTTCATTATTTGTGTGTAAGCTCATGAAAGAAGTTCCAAAGCTGGAGCTCGGGGAGCTCGCAGATTTCACAGAGTGGGAGGATGATAGCTGTATGCCCTGGGTGTAGCCGGGATTGACTGTCCCGGGAGCTGCTCCTCCTGCACAGCACAGCACCAGGGGATGTGGCAGGCCTGGCTGCTTGGGTTGAGCCCAGGCTTGCACTTCAGTGGTTTGGTGTTAGTTTGGTTTGTGGTGGGGTTTAAGAATGTGGCCAAAGTCCCAAGCTGTCATTCCTTCAACAAGGAAAATCAAATCATCTCCCTTTCAGATGCATTCGCTGCTCAGTCAGGAAAGAGTGGGAATATTTCTGGATGGATAGAGACAAGACAGTGGAGAGATGTGAGTGTTATACAGAAGGAAATTAGAATCCTGTAGTGTTGTACACATGAATGAAAGGGAGCAAACATCATCTCTGAGTTCCTCTAAAAACCCCAGATCAGTTTTAGCTTGTGTTCCCGAATGCTTGCAGAAGTTCTAGGTTGTGTTGGGATGTTATTTTGATTTTTCTTTACAGGAATTCAGAGTATTATGGTAATTTTATATTAAGGGTTTACAGCGATTTTCTATTTGAATTTAACATTAAAAATAGAGACCTCACCGCAACACCTTCACTGAAACAGTTTTGCCTTTTAGAAAACCCAAACTATTTTCCGTCTTGCCTCCTTTCATTAGACGTTGAGGTCTTTGTTGGAACCAGTGCTTCATGAATTAGCAAAGCTCTAGTTCTTTAAATTAAAATATGTGTCAGTAAAATTTTGTGTGGCTTTAAAGAAAACAATAACCCTAAACATCAGTGATCCTGCCATGGCTATATGAGCTCTTACTGCACTCTTCCCTTCCATGTGCCCAAATCAAAGTGAAGTTGAAGGAATTTATATTGATTCCTCAAAGTCAGTCTTGCCAGCCCCAGAAGTGCTCAGGTGGTGCTATGCTCTTTGTCCTCTATCTCCTTTAGTAGAATGTTTCCAGCATTTGGGAATGCTGAGCAGTGGCAGTGAACTGCTGAGGGATCCAGCTGTGCCCAGGCCCACAGAGCTTGTCTTGGCATTGCAGCATTTCTGCCTTGTGTGTTTGAGGTGTTGCTCATACTTTACTTTTAATTAATACTTTGGTGGCCATGTTCGTTTCTACTCCACCCTTCACACCCACAGACTTCAAAGGATTTGTACCAGTATAACCTCAGTATTTATTTTATTACCAGTGTGATTTCCTAAGGAAACAAGGCTTGGAAAGGTTGTTTGTGTTTGTCTGGTGTTCTGCCCATCACCTCTTCGTTTCCAAAACATTTCAGCCAAGCTTGAGAGCATCAGCGGTTCCAAAGATGTGAAAATTGAAAATCAGGGAAAGTTCCCCATCTGATACTCCCCTGAGGGGCAGCGTGCAGCCGAGCTCAGCTGTAGGGAGGAGAGTCTGTAACAGAGATGAAGATGTGAAAAACACCCCGTATGCTGGGAGGGCTTCTGCTGGCCTTTCAACCTTACTGCACCCCAGGAAAATCCAGCCATCCAACAAACTTCGTTAGTTCCTCTCTGGAGCTATTCTGCGGCCTCCAGTGGGGCCTGCTCAGGATGTCTTTGTGGTGGGGACTGTGAATGGAGTAAACACACCCTCACACAAGGAGCGGGCGGGCTCTTGCTCGAACGCTGGCCGTGTGTTCCAGAATCGCCTCAGGTGTCTCCCCAGCAGCACACGGGGCTCGGTGTCGCTTCGCAGAGTGCGTGCCTGGGGTGGGCAGAGCTGTGCTGCCACCAGTGCTCGGTTCGGCGGAACTGCAGCGTTTGGAAGCTGCAGGTGTTCGGAGGCGAGTAATTTGCAGCCAGCTCAAATTACTTAGGGTACATGACAGAGCAAATTATTTAGGTAATGAAGCTGAAAATGCAGGAAGATTAGAATATTATATAGTAAAATCATTCCGTGTTAATTCAGTTTGTGATCAGATATCATGTTGCTTTAAATACCACATTACATGCAGTACCCTTGTTTGAGCCAATGAATATGTATGAATATGTCACTGAATATGTATGCCTCCTAATTTAATCAATATACTTACAAACAGCACTAGCACGGTTGTCTGACACAAAGTGCATCCCTCTAGAAGCAGGTTGGCCCAATTTGTGCGTGCATCAGGTTCATTTCAGAGCCCTTCTGAACCAGCTGCAGTCGCACACACGCAGAGAGCCTGGGCACAGGTGAGCCACAGCCAGGGGAGGGATTGCTCCCTAACACTGCCTGAGCCCCAGGAGGTGCCAGCTGCAGCCCTGCCTGCTGTCTGCACCCCACTGCAGCCTCGGGGCAGGTGCTCAGCTCAGCTGGCAGCTGTGGTCAGCTGGGGATGCTTTCCCTGGAAAGCCGTGCACGTGAGAAGGGTGCACAGTGCCCACAGAGGCTTTCAGGAGGGGGGTCTGGTCTGGCAGGCTCAGCGGTCTGCTGAAGTCCACCCACACTGAGAGCTGAAGTGTCCCTGGAATTGCTGGGCATTGCTCCTTGGGAGCTGGCACCAGAGCTCCTCAGGAGCGCTCGTGCCTCTGGTGGCAGCCAGCAGCAGCCGGGACCCCGGGAGAAGGGAGCACCTCCTGCACAGGCTCTCCTCTCCAGAAGATGCTCATTTTTAAATTCAGAAATAGTAAGGCACAGTAGGATTTCCCTGGCTTTCACCTTCTGCAAGTTCGGCTTGTAATTAAAATATCATTGAATTCCCGCACTGCTGAGTGAAGAGGAGGCCGCTCCACTCAGAGCTCCTTCTTGCTTTATCTTTCTTCCTTCCTTTCCTCTCTTCCTGCCTCCACTCTAGAGCAGACAAGACAACTTCATTAATTACCCAACTTTGTAGATCACCCAGGTCAGCTGGGTGGATCTCCCCTAAAAGGCAGACATGGGGCCAATTTTTGTATCCACAGAAGAGCCCCTCCCAGGACACCAAATCTGAGGTTTCCTACCTGTTGTGAATTGGGAAAAAAATGTTATTTGTGTGCATGTACAATTTAAAAATAAGTGTGAAAGCAGAAGGAGGAAAGGAAAAATCCAAGACAATGAATTCGCTCCAAACAAGCATTTTGTTCACAAATGTTAATGGGGCGGAAAAAAACCCTTCTGTCCTTGGAAAACAATTTTTTTCTTTTAAAAAGTGTATTCTTCAAGGTGAACTGGTAGCACACTTACCTGTGCTGAGGCTCAGTGTGTTTTTGTTTAAGGGACAGAGCTGGGGAGAAAGGTGACCTGTGCTTTGTTTGGCTGCACAGGCTCTTGCCCTGATCTGAATCTGCCCCATGAGTTAGAAAGAGAGAAATCAAAGATTATGATGAGCTTGTACAGTGCATTCCCTTACAGATACAGAATTGGATTTTCTTACTTTTCTACTGCACAAACTGGACAAGGAATAAAGCAACATTTCATGATGTGGGAACTAATAAAAAGGGAGAGGCTGTCTAGAGGGTTTGGCTGGGGGAGGAACTTGAAAAAGGCAGACAAACCCAGTGAAACTGTTCCAGGTTTGGGGAACAAACTTCCCTGGAGCAGGAGGGAATAAGACATAATCTCCTGTTCCAGGTGCCAGCAGAAGATGTCATGGAGTGCTCTCCCTGGCTCGCTGCTGACATGTTCCCTAGGAATTAGGTGGAGGCAATGGTGTTATTTAAGCATACCAGAGCTACCTCAGACAGTTGCTGTGTGAAGACACAGTGGATGGAGGAGGAATTAAGTGTTCAGGGGGAAAAACACTGACTTTTTTGCCCTGTAATCCTTGGGCTCGAGTTGTTGTTCAGTCTGATTTTGAGCAGATCAGGGCCCACACTCCTTTTTCTGGAAGCTTCTCTGGCATTCCAGCAGGAGCACAGTTAGCAGGCAGGTGGTGACAGGAACAGCTCCAGGTGAAGGCACATTAACTGAGGGCTGTTGGATGGCAGAGGCTCTTTGCTGTGGAGCTGAGCTTGTTTGGCATCAGCTTGTAGGGATTGCTGCCTCCAGCCCATGGAAGGTCCCTCCTTTCTCTCAGGAGCCCTTTCTGTAGCAGCTTGTTTGGTGCTTGAGTTTCCATTGGTTGCTCTTGGTGGTTTGTTCGGGCTTTTATTCCTCCCCTTTGCTGCCTTTGGCAGAGGACAGCCTTGGTAGGATTGTGGAGCACTGTTATTTCAGGGTGTGAAAGAGTCTTAGGCCTTTAATCTGGGAGCACAAACTACATCTGTCACCTGGGTATCTGTGGCGGTTCCTAAGCAACCACAAGAGTTTATTTTTTTCTGCAGTTCATATTTAAGAAATAATTTGCTCATGCATGAACCAGCCTGAATCAGCCTGAGCACCACCCCAGGAGACAGAAATTGTAAACTGTAATTTAGGCTAATTCTAGTCTAAAGCATGAATTAGAGTATTTTATGTAATCTTGAAAAATATACCATATAAATAAATGTAAGCAGAGAACAGGTACAATTAATTTGAGCACAGTAGGAAGCTTTAAGTAACTCTGGGAATGTGAGAAACCAAGTCGGAACATATTCTTGACATGTAAAAATATTTCCCACCTGCCTTGTTTGCATAAGAACAAGGTTTTAGCAAGTACATATTTGCATGTCAAAGTTAAAAGTGGGGAAAATATTTTCACCCTTGTAAGAAAAAATGCGTAATCTTGGCATAGGCAATTTGCATTTAGTAAGTTTAAAGTATCTTAAGTCCTTTCATGCTGTATGGGAAGTGTATGAACGTGCGACAGGGGCTCCATTTCAATGAGTTGATTTGCAAAGGCACCACGTGGAGCAGTAATTGATCTGATCTCTCTGTGCATTAATTTGTACTACAATTGGTTGTGGCGGTCCCGAGCGACTTGTGCTTCTGAGATTCATCCCATTGTCCTGCATCTCACAGTGCAGCACTAAGTTGGAGTTTTAAATGCTGTGTGCCTAATTGAAAGTAAGTACCTTGAAGATGTAAATTTGAGGAAATCAGGAATTCTGAAACGATACCTGATTTGGTGCGGGCACTCATAAAAATGATGTTGGGCAAATGCTGGCACAGCTGGAGCCTGTGAATCTGTGGAGATTCTCTTATAGCAGTAAAGCACCCTGGAAAATGCATTTGGGACTAATTATGGCACCTTTTAGACTATTACTAACCTAGCTTTAGGCCATCACTTTGAAGGCATGTTACATTCCTTCAGAAACACTCTGCAAATGTCCTGTTGCTTAAGAAATAGGGATTGCATAGACAGGCTTCATGGGTGATTTAACTAACATGCTGGAGATTGTAGATAAACTAGATCCAATTATATCATACCTATTCAAAATAAGGCACTAATTATGTATATAAAAGTGAAATGTAAAAAATACATTGCCATGTAGCTGTGGAGATAAGCCTTGTCACTACCCTGTCCAAGGAGCTGCAGAAGGCTGCTGCTGATTCACTGCAGCAGAGGAGAAAAATAATCATTTGTTGAAAAGGCACAACTGGGATTTGGTAGAGCTATTCTGGAATTTGCCCACAGGATTGCTCTCTGAATCTGAACTGCACATGACACAAATCCTGAGTTTCTGTGAATTTCAGTCTGTTCTCCAATTTGTTGATGTGAAGGGGGGTTATGCCACCCTTTCTGCTACAAGCTCATAAACATGAGGCTCCAGTAATAATTCATGTAGCACGTTAATGAAACAGCACACACATTATTTTTCCCTTTTATTAGTTGACTTCCTGCTCCATTGTGTTTAATGTGTTAGCTGAAAGCAAAGTGAAATTAAAACCGTTTTTGGGGAAGAAGTATTTCCTTCCTTAAGTGTCCTAACCAGACCTTAATTTCAGCCTGTTATTTTGTCGCTGCAAGGATGGTGGGGTTTTAAAGGTGAGGACACCAAGGTCACTGTGGTGGAAGCAGGTACAGGTGGTGTCCCCTGCATGGGCTGCCTGGGGAGCTGCTGGCAGGCACTGCCTGGCAGGAGCCCTGCAGGCCGGAGCTCTTGGGCCCTGCCTTCCCCAGAGAGGATTTGAGCTTCCCGGGAGCAAATAGGACCCATTTGGGTGCTGCTCAGCTGCCCCATGGCTGCATTTGATGTCACCTGGAGAATATTTGCAGGGATATTTTAGCACAGTCGGTGCTGTGCTGCAAGTCTTCTGGGCTTCTGCTTTGTAATTACCTTATGCTTTGGGCCAGATCCTGAGCTGTGTCATGCTACAAAGAAATGGAGCACACAGGAGCACTGCAAGATGATTCTTGGTTAATAATAAGCAGCCAGGTAGGGATGCAATGGCATGCAAAATGCAATGGTTTTAGAGTGGGCATGACTTTTTGAGAGCACAGTACAACTGAAGTTAAGCTAATGTGTTGTAAGACAGTAGTATTAGATGTGATTTTGTGTGTTGTCACAGACTGGATGGCCGTAAATTGGATGAAACAGGAGCTCTCTTAAAGAGTTGGGCAGCTTGTGAATGGATTTGAGCTCCTCAAGGAGGTGAACAGCACTTGCTAATGTGTCACCGTTAGACACAGCAAGAGTTGCACTTGTACTGTTCCAACTAAGCCTCTTCCAGGAAACTGATGCAGCTTCATCCTAACACATGCGGCAGAGCAAGGCCTTCCTGGGGTTCCCTCCCCTCCTGTGTGTGGTCTGTGTTTGCCAAGCACACAGGAAAGGTGCTCTGCTGGTGCTGGATCACCAAAGCACCGCCTGTGCACGCTCTGTCCAAACTTGCCAGCAAAACAACTGCAGCCATGTTCTCCAGAAGCAGCTGGGAGGTGTCCCTGGGCATGGAGTCCCTTCTTGGACCCATGTATTCACACGGGAAAGGGCTTGATTTAGAGATAGTCACACACCAAACTCAACTCAGGAGGTGGGTTTGCATGTATGAATTTACATTTATCAGGGCTTTCGTGCCTTGTAACTTCATGGCATTTTCCAGACCCTGCCAACTCCTCTGGTTTCAGTCAAGTGAGTGCTGCTGTATTTTCCTGCCTTGTTTGTTCCGTGGTAGATAACACACAAATAGGTGCCGATCATTCCCTTTTGATTCAAATAGGTGAGTTTTGGATTTCTCATGCAAAATGGAGTTGCTCTTCACCTCGTAACCTCTCTTCAGGGCTGGCCAGCAGTGTGAGCTGGGTGGATGTTGGTGGCTCTGGTACAGGTGGTGCATTTGCTTCCAGGCAGGGCAGGCTTAAAAATTACCTGCTATGGTCTCGCATGAGTGCAGTTGGAAGAAACCCTTCTAGTGTCATCTTAGCTCTTTGGCCAGAATGTGAACTCTCCTATTCTTTTTGGCTTTGAAATGCTGATTCTAGCCTTCTTGTGGGTTCTTAAACACCTTCTCAAATGACCCATTTTAATAACCCAAAAGCTATTATATAACGAGCAGCCATAATTTAGTCCAAAGCTCTAGGGGATCCTTGCAGTTCAGCAATGAATAGTTAATGCAGTATAATGTTTAGCAGGTTATTAGTTTTCACTGTACAAATGCTGATCAGGGAATGCTTTTATAAGGTGTTTAAAAGAAAATGTAATTAACTGGTTGCGTGCTTCTGTTGCAGCTCAAATTGAAATTATTCCATGCAAGATCTGTGGAGACAAATCATCAGGAATCCATTATGGTGTCATTACATGTGAAGGCTGCAAGGTAAGCTTCTAAAATATTAAGTCTGAAAAGAGGCATTTAGCCTTTTGATAATGATTATTTTCCTTCTTTTTTTAAAGAGCAAGCATTGCTCCTAAGTTGCATATGAAATCGTTGGGGCTTCTGAAGTACTGGTTTTATTTGGGCTTCAAGTGGGACGTTTCTGTGACACACACACACACACACACAGAGTGACACTGTTGCAGATTCCAGACAATCCTCAAGATCACCCAGCTGGTGCTAGTTGTGCTGTACATTGTCTCTGCATAAGCAGAAGAGAAGTGCAGAGGGATGATCTGCTTCAAGCACACCACCAAGAGCCTGGTCAGTGCCTTCAGCTGAGGGAGGCAAGTCTGGCTTTCCTCAATCTCCCTGTCTGGTTTTGCTCTATAAATTGCTATGAACCTCTGTTGAAATAGGTGAGAGCTCTCCCCTCTGTTACTTTTGCACTGTGCTGCAGTTAGAATCTATTCTGTTTGGCAGGGGAGATGGTGTTTCACAGGCTCCTGGTGTTCAGCACGCTCAGGTCCTGCTGAGAGCACGGCCTGTTCCTTGCAGTGCAATCACTGCTGCATAGGGTTTAGGCTTTGAAGTTTTTCCTGGATTTGTACCTTTGGTAAATCTAGTGAACAAGGATTGCACTAGAAGCATTTCTGCTTTGTCCAGTGCATTTGTCTCAACCAGGAATTAACACCAGGTAGGAGTGCAGCTGATCACTCCTATAGACCCCTCGTGCAGAATTCCAGCACTGGCTGGGGGTGACACAGTGTGCCCTGCATGCTCTGGCTTGTTACTCTCTTTGTGGATGTATGTTGCAATCCCATACTGATGGGTTTTCTTTTCTTAATCTATACTTGAGGTGTGAAGAGTTGATTGATTGATTGATTGATAATAGTTTTTAGTCTGCTCTCCTGACTTGCTTGATACTAAAACCCATCTTCAAAAAGAACTTCTTGCATTCACATTATAAAGTTCTCTTTTGTGTTTTTCTCAGGAAGATTTTTGTGTTTTCATTAACACATCCTCTCAGTCTTGGGGAAGTATTGGTAACAATGAAAGAAAAAAACCTAGATGTAAGAATCTTGGAATGATATGGGAACAGCACCTTCTGCCCTTTGTGCCTGCTGTTGCTATGGAAAATGCAAGGAATGTGCTAAAGATGCATTGATAACAAAGCAGTGACTTTTTCTAGCTTTATATGTTGTCAAGCAGCCTTTGTCAAATTTCAGCTGTGGGAAGTGCAGACATTTGTTGTGACATTTCTGCTGTTTGACTGTCTTGTCAAGGATCAGGTTGTGTTCAGGGTCTGAAAGCTCCTTAATCTTGAGATGGTCTGGAACCAGAGTAGCTGGGGAGAGATCCCTGCCGTGGAATCGTGGGTGCAGACACAGCAGGGCTAACACGGTGCTGGTGCTCGGCTGCGCCTCCCCACGCCGGGCTTCCTGCAGAGCAGCAGCCCAAGGACAGGGGAGCTGCCCGCTCCCTTCTCCCTCCTTCATCTCCATGCACTTAGGGAGAAATGTGTGTGCAGTATCTATATTTTAGAACAAATGATTTTCCTTCAAATGCTGGATAAATCTAGTTCTCTGGGAGCTCTGTGCAACCCTCTGCTTCTGAGAATTCCACCAGAATGGTCAGCTGGTGAGAAGGGCAAAAGCGAAGGCAAGCAGGCAGGGCTGCTCAACACAGTGAAACCCATTTGAACCTTGAAGGCAGAGTGTGAGAAGTAAGACAGTAGCCCAGGGAATGATTTAGGCATTTTTCTCCTCCTCTTGAAGGAGCACAGTCAAGTTTTGAAGCCATACAATTTCAGACAGAATTTTAAAGGAAATTAATATCAACTTAGTAAATGGAGTTATCTTCCTTTGAGAAGATCACTCCTAAAGAAGCTCAGTCTTTTTTAACACCAGAGCCCAGATGACCTGCAAGTAGTGACAGACTGGGGTAGTGCTAGTGGGCATAAGTCATAGGAAGAGCTTCCATGGTCATGGCCTAGGCAGCATTTAAAATGCCCTACTGTGATTGATGGATTCTGCTTGTGCTACACAATTCCACAGTAATGTCAACAAAGTCTCACCCAACAGAACTATTTTGGCTGGTGAAAAGGTTGGCACAGCTTGGCTTCTGCCGAGGCAGGCAGGTGTGGATTGGTATGGGTTCTTTTCCCAGCTTTTCTGTGGCTATGAGTGCTGCAGGTTTGAGCATGCTAATGTTGCACTTCATGTTGTGCTGAAGTTTCCTTTGTAAGAAGGAAGTACCTGGCTCCAAAGGCTTTCGTTCCCGTGCTGCGCCTTGGCTCCTGCAGCCCCTGTCCTGCACAGTCCAGAGAGGTCAGGGAGGCTCTGCACAGGTGCCACAAACCCTCCCACGGGCACCAGACAGGAGCAGGGCTCTGGTTGTCAGAAGGAACAGCTGTGCTGCTGCCCTCAAGCCAAGCCTGTCAGGAAAGATCTACAGGCAGCAACAGCCACTGCAAAGTGGGGTGTTTGCAGCTTGGACTGGTTTCACTCTGCTTTGGCATCAACTTTAATGTTACTTAATCCTAATGTTGACTTAAATGTTATTCTATAAATACTGATAACCGGCAGAAATATAATTTATTCAAAACCTGAAGTGGAGTTTTTGTTTGTTAGAACTGCAAAGACCTAATGAGCAGCTCTAATCTGTATCATGGATGAAATCACAGACCAACTCTTGTCAAATTGACTTTTGCTGATTCTATTGCTCTTTTGCAGCCTTGCAACCCTTGCATTTCACAGAGCTGAAAGTGTTCTGACCAGGCTGAGTTGTTACATTGCATTTCACATAACTAGACTTGAAGATTTGTAGTGAAACCCATTGGTGTTTCTTGGGAAGTTTTTATTTCCTACCTTGCTACAGCATTGCTGGCTGTTTTTATGAAGTTAGTGGCAGTGTTTTGCACAGGCAGTGAGTACTCTCAACCCAATTTAAATCTGCCTTTAAAAACGTAAAATTTAACACCCCTTCATCATCTCCCCCTTAACTGAAAATTTGAGGTGTTAGCCAGGCTGTATTTTACACTTTATCTAAGCTAGCTTATTATAAATCAAATAAATTTTCAAAGAGAGGGTAGTTGTAGGAGCACTACTGTCAAAAGTAGTATCTGTGTGGAGCACTTCCCTCAACCATTAGCTGTGGTAACCCATTAACAACCTTTTATGCTGTAGGAAGGACCATGCTGGGAAAGGAGAGTGGTTTGTGCACATCCCTGTTCTTTTCTCCTAGATGAAAGTTGAATTCAGTTCCACATTGTCATACAATGAGCTGCATAATTTAATTTGCATATGCAGTTACTTGGTTTTGCTGTCAATAGTTCGTGCCCAACTGACCCAGCAATGCAGTAGTGCTCCCTCTCTACCTGACTGCATGCAGCTGCTCTTACAGAACCACCCATGCAGGGCATTTCTGGGCATCTCAGACACTTGCAAAGGTTTATCAGGACTGGCTTCTGTCTCTTGTGTCTTTTAAGACCTCAGATGATCTTGTTCATTGAAACTGCAAACTACAATCAGGTTCTTTACTTCAGGAAACAATACCTGATGTGCTGTCCCTGCCCATCTTGCTTTCATTTGTTGACAAAAACAAGCTCACCCCCATCTTTATTACAGATGTAAAACTCAATGGTTTTGCTCTGTTTTCAGTGACACTATTACTTTGTTCCAAATACTTCATTTACACCTTTTATTAAACAACACTGTCAGAGCACTCTCCTCCCTTTGCAACTAAAATACGTGCTGGTGGTCGTAAAAGGGTTAAAAATCCAATTTGAATGTTTGCCTGTCTTTTGTATTACAGTGTATTTTTCTGATGTTTCTTTGAAGAAAATTTGTGTTGGTTTGCTTTAGAAAACAGTAAAAGAATGACTCCCCCCAACTAATTGTTAATTGCTCAGAATATTGCAAAACTTAATGATACGTGGAAGTCTTTAAGTATTAGCCATAAATCATGGGATTATGAATAAGCCTTTGTTGTCACAGGCTGGCATACAGTCATTCCAAAACGTCTGCCATTAGGATGCAGCAAGGCAGCTGTCAGCTGTTTTCTTGTAATTAAACAGCCAATGAGCAGCTAATTAAGACATATGTGTATACAGAAGTGGAAGTGGGTATGTTAATGAACTGTAGGAATCAATTCATTAAATGAAAATTTGTCAAAAGACCAAACATGAGCTCAGCGTTGCAGCCCATGCGCGGTGCGGAGGAGCCTGTGCGGTGCCGTGTGGGACACGAGGGAAGCACAGCTGGCTCCGGAGCCAGCTCAGGCACCAACATCTCCAGTGCTGGGCTGCTGAGCAGAGGAGTCACTGAAACTATTCATAGCCTTAGCTAAAACTGCTATTTACATTTCAAAGTCCTTTTTTAACAAGTTGTTATTCCAGCTGACTTGCAGATGAAAAGTTCTTGCGCTTTTTTCCCCCAAACCTGATTTTGTGGCAGCGAATGAATCCCCGTGTTGTGTATAAATAGGAATCTGAAATGCAGGGACCGAGCTGTGGCTTGTGACGTGCTCTGCTCTTCTTCTGGCACCAGCTGGATCCATCTGCAGGAAAAGGGAATATGCAGAGCTCATGGCTGGGCTGGATCTTGGTGCTGGCACCAGGAGGGGCTGAGGCTTGGCCCAAGCGTGCCATGAGAGTGCCCTGACACCGGGGCTCTTTGGAGCAGCACCAGCTTTGTCTCTGTGCTTGACCAGGAGGGGTGGCTCTGCCTTGGCCCAGGAGGTCACATGAAATGGTGGCTGTAAACATGCACGCAATAAAAAGCATGTGGCCTGGGCTGGCTTGCATAAGGCTTGAATGTATACACGTGTACCAAGCATGCATCCACCTCCTCCTTCCTGGTGGAAAAATTATAGCCAGCTCCGTGCCTCTGGCAGAACGAGGGAATAGAACAACAGAATAGAGCATTTCTCCTTTTAATAAAGGAGGGAAAAAAACTTGGAAAGAAACTGTAGGTACTTACAGAAGGCTCCTGTAATTGAGGCTTCCCCACGTGTCTTACAGAGATGTGAAAGCCCAAGGCCCACCAAAAGCTTACAAAAATCACAAGTAAATTACAGCACCATAGAACAAAAAATCCTCACTTGACCTTCATTGTCAATTCACTCCCAAATCTCAGATACCTGTGTTTCTGAGCTCTGGACAAGTTTAGATTAGTTTTTGAAGTTTGTGGCAAGGTTTCTTCCTTGTTTAGCTACTGCTGATGTCTTCTCGGGTTTGTTTTTAAAAGCATTCTGCTGTATTTCTGGTTTGTAAAGGCAAGTGCTTTTAAAGGCCTGGGTTCAGGCATTTCTGCTCTACTGGAAATTTAGCTTCAAGCTGTAACTTAGCTGATATATTGTATACTAAAATGTATTGAGCAGCTGTGTCTCTAGGGAAAATCTGGAAAAGGAAAAAGGCCAGTATTTTCTCCATTATAGTACTAAAAATAATCCTCAGCTTGACAAGGCTATTCTTAATAAAATATTCCAAGTGGCAATTCAGAATCAGTGTGTTTATTTATATATATATATATATATATATATATATCTGCTAAAGGAAAACATATGGATCCTTGAGATTATTGGGACATGTTAGTTTCACATATTGATCAGGCTGACTTCCAGAACCTCAGAGGTGCAGAGGGTTTCACGCAGCTTGTATGTGAGCATGTCATTCAGTGTAACTAGAGAAGAGTTTGGACACCTGAAATTTTCTGGGACTGGTGCAGAACCTTGACCAGCCACTGGTCAGCTCAATCCCTAATCCTGTTTTTCTGGTGAATGGCATTGCACTTGGAGTTTCGTGGTGAACACACTTGTACTGGCACTGGAGTGACAGGCTCCACTGCCAGTGCTCCCAGAACTGGAAATGGAAATAAATCTGCTTATCCAAGAGTTGGTTTCTCTAGAGGGGATCAGTTGTGATGTTAGAATGGTAGACATTTCCATGGTATTTCAGGTTTTCCTTAGAGTGAAATGCATTCAATTGGAGCTCAATATGTGCAATACTTTCAGTCTCAGTGACAATTATCTCACTATTGATAAACATGAGGAAACCAGTTAAAAGTTCAGTCATATAGAAACAAAGACCAGAAAAGGGCAAGAAATTATGTAAAGGAAAACAGGATTAAAGATAGCATCTTCAGTTTTTCTCTTTTTTGGGTTTTTTTTTTGGTTGTTTTGTTGGTTTGTTTTGTTTTGTTGGGAATTTTTTTTTTTGGTTTGTTTTTGTTTTTGTTTTGATTCCATGTTTCCCCAGTAAAGCTTTAATAAAAGGGGTGTAATGAACAGAGACTGGTGCCCTCCTGCTAAGACAGCGCAGGGGCTTTGTCTCAGTGTTTTGCCATGTTTGTCTACAGGCAGTTTGATAGGAAGGACTTGGCTGCTTGAGACTTGTCATGCAGAAGTCCTTCCTTTGTTTGCTTCACCAAGTATCTGTGCGTGTGCTGAGGGAGTCCAGCATGAAACCTTTGAGTAAATAACAAATTGGTAAAAGTCCAGCTTTAATTAAAAGGTACCCAGCCTTTCCAAGGAACTATTTTCTTTGCAGCACTGTTAATTAATCTATTATGTGGCAACATAAAACTAAAATAGTGTGCTCACTGCTCTCAAATGCCTCTTTAGAATGACTACATCTTTGCAGAATCCTTGTGAAGTAGGTATTACACACACAGCAGCTTATGTTTGGGCAGTCTGTGGCAAAAGAATGAAATGGACTTCAAAGCAGACAGCTGCAGAGTAGTTAATGACATGCACCTTCTGGAGGAGACAATTAAGTTGTAGCTGTGCTTAACCTTCCAGCTCCAGCTTTTTTTGGAGATGGAGTTACTCAGGAAAGAGATCATACAGAAAACATGTTTTAGCTTTCCCCCTCCTTAAGAATCTAAATCCTGGAAAGAGTTGAACACAACCTGGGCTGTCAGCATCAAACTAACACAATAGCAGCAATTGGTGGCAGCAGCACCAGTGCAGTGACCATCCCTCTGTCCTGGGCACCAGTGAGGCACCTTAAGTGCTGTGTCTGGTTTTGGGCCCCTCGTGACAAGCTAGACATTGGGGGGCTGGAGTGTGTCTAGAGAGGGGCAGCAGAGCAGGGGAAGGGTCTGGAGCACAAGTCTGTTACTGGTTTTAGGTCTGATAAGGAACAGCTGAAGGTGCTGAGGTTGCTTAATCCGGAGAAGAGGAGGCTCAGGTGTGATCTTCTTGCTTTCTACAATTCCTTGACAGGAAGATGGAGCCAGCTGGGGGTCGTGCCCTTCTCCCATGGAGCCAGCAACAGGACAAAAAAGAAATGGCTTCATGCTGTGGCAGGGCAAGTTTTGATTGGCTATTAGTAGAAAATTCTTCACTGAAAGGGTGGCCAGGCACTGGAATAGGCTGTCCATGGAAATGGTGGAATTACGATCCCTGGAAGTGTTCAAAAAGGCATGTGGATGTGGCACTTGGCGTTTAGTAGTGAACAGAGCGGTGCTGGGATATGTTTGGACTTGATGATCTTAGAGGTCTTTTCCAATCTTAATGATTCTGTGAGTCTACAATAAACATGTTAAGAAATTGTTCTTTATAGGAGAAACTGTTCAGCATTGTGCTGTGTATTTTTTAAACACATGCACGCTCTGGCAAGGCTGAACATCAGAGCCTGTCACTCCAGAGAGCAGAACAAGGGTGGTGGTAGCTGTTGAATCCTCCCTATTTGGGAGAACTATGCCAACCCAGGAAAGATAGGAAATCAAGGTCTGTAATTAGTTTTATCTCATTTGGAAAGAATTGGTGTACCATATGGAATACGGGATCTGTAAAATCAGTGAATAGAAAGTGTAATTCCTTTATGTGTTACAACACTTTTTAAATGAACTGTTTCTTGCTAGTTACTGTTTTTTATTTCCAGGAGAGAAAAAAAACCCAACAAAACCTTTAATTTTAACTTCCTTTGGTTGGCTGTAGAGCACTTGAACTTCTTTTCTGTTAAGTACGCTACCTTTCCGAGTCTTTACTTGCTCCATCAGTTAACAGCTCCTTGACTTGTATTTTGCCATTGCATGCCAGGGCTTTTTCAGAAGGAGTCAGCAGAGCAATGCCACGTACTCGTGTCCTCGGCAGAAGAACTGTCTGATCGACCGGACCAGCCGGAACCGCTGCCAGCACTGTCGCTTACAGAAATGCCTTGCTGTGGGGATGTCTCGGGATGGTAAGCACCGCTAGCTCGGGGGCTGGCTGCAAAGAACTATCTATCTATGGTCAACCAAAAAACATGGCATTTATCTGCTAGTTGTGTGTTGGGCGGATAGTTGAGATCATCTGGTGAGTTTTAGATGTTGCTATGTATTTTTCTGTTATATGCTATATGTTTTTAGATTCTGCTGTATACTCATATATATAAATCAGGGCCTGTTCAAAGTTCTTGAATTTATCTTTTTTCCTACTTCCCTATTGTAGTTCCCAGTTAAGAGCTTTGTCTCTGGCCGTTTCTTGAAGATGGCAGTACACTAGCCTCATGTTAATACTTCCTCTATATAGTCTTTCCAACTTAAGTGACCTCCTGTAGTTGCGAGTAACACTGCCTGGTGCATGGGTACAGATCAGAACTGCTTAGCAGTATCGACAGAAGTTAAATATGTGTATAATGAATAATGGAAAAAATGCAAAGAAAAAATAATGCAGCGTTTTTTCAAAGATAGAATTCTTTGAAAAGATGTTCCAGTGCTGTTAATATTAAGCTCAGAATTGCAGCTCGAGTAGTGACGAAAGCCCGCCTCTGCCAAACAGTTGCTTATGTAATTCAGTCAGAACTGGCTTTGCAGCTGAGACTTGCGTGCCTCCCCCACAGGTGGAATGGAGCTGCCGCTGCTCACCCATTTGAAGATCTGACTCAGTCTTTTCCCCTGCCACAGTGACAGCAGCGCTGCATGTTCTGCAAATACATAGGCATTACTCTAGGTACATGAGGCCCGATCAAGAAGATTGTTTCCAGATTATATTTACTTCTTGAATTACACTGTCTTTTTTTTTTTTTTTTATTGGCCATGAGACTAAAAACCTGAAACAGTTGATCATGTAATGACTAGTTCCTCCAATGTGTTTGCTTTCCTGTAGAACAGCAGAAGGCAGAAGTTGCCTTTCTAAAGGATGAAGCTTTTATAGTTGATACAGGTCCTTGAAATCCCATGCTGCGTCCTTGGGACTTCCCTGGATGCTGCAAACCAGTTGCTGGTGGCTTACAGCTAATGCTCCTCAAAGTCATGGTATTGTTGTGGAGCTACACACATGCACTTGTGTGCACACGCACATAGGTTTAACAATTACTCATCTACTAAACATTTTTGCTTGTCACAGAGGTGCTGAAGGCAGGTTTGGTGGTTCTTCCCACGTGCTTTGGTCCCAATCTCAGTAAAGCTTGCTGTTGGCACCCTGAGATAGACCCCAGATGTTGGCACCACACTCTAGGTTCACTCCACAGCATGAATGTACAGCTGGTTGGAACTGGACAGTTTTCTCAGGCCAGTGTGTTCTGGTTTGGCTTCTACTTTTTTAGGTAGGGTTTGAATGCTGAAGAGATGCACCCGTCAGGCTCAACAGACAGGCAAGAGAAAATCTTTCCAGTACGGAAGTGGAAAGTTAATGAATTAAGATAAACCCACGACTTCTAATGGTCCATTTCAATGGCATGTCAACACAGTCTTTTAAAGAGCAGGTGCTGCAGCTGTGTACCTGTAGCTGAGAAGTGGTTCTTAGGCCTGCCCATCCTTCAGATTCGGGGTTTGTGCTGTATCCTTCCATGAAGTGTTTAAAGACTCACAATTAAAAGGCAGCGGTGGATGTGTAGAGATGTAATCTCTTGTGTGTCTGTATTTCAGCTGTAAAGTTTGGTCGAATGTCAAAAAAGCAGAGGGACAGCCTGTACGCCGAGGTGCAGAAACACCGAATGCAGCAGCAGCAGCGGGATCACCAGCAGCAGCCAGGAGAGGCAGAGCCGCTCACACCAACATACAATATCACCACCAATGGGTTAACAGAGCTACATGACGACCTCAGTAATTACATTGATGGGCATACCCCTGAAGGTAGCAAAGCAGACTCTGCAGTTAGCAGCTTCTACTTAGACATACAGCCTTCTCCAGATCAGTCGGGTCTTGATATTAATGGAATCAAACCAGAACCAATATGTGACTACACACCAGCATCGGGCTTCTTCCCTTATTGTTCTTTTACAAATGGGGAGACCTCTCCAACTGTGTCCATGGCAGAATTAGGTAATGAGAGAGAAAAGCTTCCATTGTAATTGTCTTAACAGTACCCTTTGGATTAAAGTGACACATGTAGCCAGGTGATAGTGAGAATGCTGCTTCAGGAGAGCTGTGGGCATGTATGGGCATTCTTGTGTGAAGTGCACAGTTAATACCCTGGTCTGGGGGCACAGGGGAACTCCTCACTGCTCTGGACTAAAGCCCCCCGGGGGATTGTGATTGATCAGCTCTACCAGTGTTGCTTTTGCTTTCAGTCCTTGCAATAGAACCCTTGGAATACTGATTAAGAAGCTAATTTTTAGTGCTGAGAAAACGGACAGGGCATTTCTTTATTTGCAGATTATTTTTTTAACAATTCTTCTTGTTTTTCATGACCTCAATAATGTTCTCCTGATAAAAAGTGATGAGGCTGATTTTCTTCTGCTCTTTACCTGAGGAAAGTACCAGGCTCAACTGAGGGCAGTTCTTGGCACTTGTTGAAGAGGATCTGGCCCCAGATACTGAAGGATGTAGCAAGTTTTAATAATTTCTCTAATAACAACCACAATAATTAGCACATTTTTACTTTAAACTCTTCTCTTAATGGTTATACTAGTGCTGAATTCCACAAGTATGACTTGTCAACAGCTGAGACTGGAGTTAGAGTGTGCTGTGTGAACTGGTTATAAACAAAGAGGAACAGGACATCAAAGAAGTGGTTTCATGATTCCATTACTTATGTAAGCTGCCAGGCATTTAAAACTGATTCTTAAAACTTGCTTAAGCAATATTTTTCTAATTATTTTATTATGAAAACCTAAAAATAGTTCAAAAAATCAGGTATTCCACGTTAAAATTTTGTGTGGTTGATGTTCTTTTGAGAAGTTTTGCTAGAGGAAGTCACAAGAAGCTTGCTTTTTAATGTCCTTATGTTGCAGAATGCTGTTCTCTGCAATATAATTTGTCCTGATAGCCAAAATATTGTTCAGTTCAAATTCAGTTCAAAGAATTTCAGATAGGTAAAAAGGAAAAAAAAATGTCAGGACAACAGCAGTGCTACCAGCTTTGTCTCAGTGATACAATTACTAATTTTCTCATGGAAGCTATTAAAAAGATCTACATTAAACCCACAGGAAAAAAAAAAAAAAAAAAAAAAAAAAAAAAGAGGGTTTTTCCTTTGTAGGCTGAGCGTTGAGTTTGTAACACTGGCCTAAACTAAGTTTGTCTTGTTGCATACCTTTATTTACAGAGTGCTTCATTTAAACCCTGCACAGCATGATTTGGGTGCCCAGCATTAACATTACTGAACAATGTTTGAAGAATGTTTGCCAGACCAAGGTTTCAATTTAGAAAGGTGTGGCTGTTCAATGAAAGTATTAGGTGTGTGCTGAAACACAGTCCCGAAGTGAGGCGGAGGTTTGTGAATAACATGGGAATATTTCACCTCCTGTATCCTGCAAGGGCACAGGGATCATGCTGTCAGCTGCTGCTACCAAGGACAAGTGTTTTAACTGCACACTTGTAAAAAAAAAAAAAAAAAAAAAAAAAGCAATTGCAATTGCTCTGAAATACATCAAAGCTATGGTGACAAAGTATAAATTACATTGTGTTCTACCTTACTGATCAGGTAGCACATATAATCTGATTTTACTTCATCTGTACATTAAAGACTTTTCAGGTAATATCTTAATCAAACTACTGACAGACTGATGGGTCCAGCCATTCAGTTTGTGACAAGTTGGTTTTGATCATTACCAAACAAAGCCAGTTTCACAGAAGACCCAGTACTGCAGTCCCTCAGAATACCTCTGTATTGTAGTGATCACCATTCCTGTTTGGTTTGAGCCTTCATTTTCAGTGGCCTAATAAGCAGAATTTTGTGAGACAAGTTCCCAGGCCTCTACTTGTCACAGGTTGAAATAGGAGAACATGCCCACCTGAAGGGTCAGGGTAGGAAGGATGAAGTTAAATAAAACTTCAATAAAACCTGGAACTCAGGTATCAAAATTCTACTCAGGCTTCTGAAAGTGCTCCTAAATGTTTATGGAACCAAGTTTTATTAATAAATGTAAATATGCCTTATGGATCTTTTAAATCAAATATAGCAGGAGAAAATATTTTTATTTGGAATTAAAGCATTGTATGGAAAGTTTAAATCACGTGTAGTAAACTAGGTGACTACTCTAAAACTGAAGGGAAAAAAACCCTAGTGATTTTTTAGTGCGTTATCTTAATCATCTGGATTCTCTAATAGATGCATTTTCCTGATTTTTTTTTAATGATAGGAAAGAGTAGGAAAAGAAAAGGCCATTTTTCCCTCCGAGGCAGCCTCGTGGGGCGATAGTCCTGCTTGACAGAACGCTAGATAGGTGGTAACTGTATTTCTCTCTTGCAAAGTTGGCACTGGCAGCTCTGCCTGGCTGGCAGTGCCGGTCTGTCCCGTCCCTGCCAGCGTCCTGCGTTCAGCACGGCCGTGTCCACGGACAGTTGTGTGCCCTCGCTCGAGGGGTCCATCACCCGCCTCTTCCCATATTTTGCTGCGGCTGTACTCGGTGGCGTGTGTCCGCTGTCGGCCGTGCCCAGCGGCCCCGTGCCCCCCTGTCCCCGCTGCCCCCCGAGCTGGGGGGCGCTGGCGCCCGGCGCTGCGCGCGCGCCCTCTGCCGGCGGCTGCGGGCACGGCCGCGTCCCGGCCGCGTTAAATGGCCGCCCTCCCGCAGGCCGCGCCGAGCGGCGCGCACGAAAGCGTTCTCTCGCTTTGCTCTCCCTCTCCCCGCCCCCTGGTGCGGCTGAAATATACGAGCTTTTCTCGTGTCTGAAGGTATAGCTTTGCATTTCTAACGCGTGTCGCTTTCTGCTCTTTCTTTTAGAACATCTTGCACAGAATATTTCCAAGTCACACATGGAAACTTGCCAGTACTTGAGAGAGGAGTTACAGCAGATAACATGGCAAACTTTTCTGCAGGAAGAAATTGAGAACTATCAGAACAAGGTATAAAAGCATGCCAAGTTACGGCATGGTTTCTTTAAAGCATGGTATTTCCATAACACACTGCAAAATTCACTTTTTCACTGCTTTCTCCTTACTATCAGGAATGTATTTTTCTGTGTGTTTTAAAGAAATAATACACTAGAATCAAAAGCAGCAAGATGGTCAGGATATCCTTTGCATCTGTGATTTTTGCAGGTATAGGAAAAGGCATTCTCCTAAAAGCTGTTTCTGATGAAGAAAAATAGGAAATAATAGGATTTTTTTCAATCCTAATTGCCATGTTATTTTCTCCTCCTAATTTGTAATGTCCTGGATCAACAACAACAAAAGCCAAAGCCACCGAGTTTGCGATGGTACATGCTGTGTTTCGGTTTGATTTTATAAACACAGAGCTCCATCAGATTTCCAGCCTTCAGGGTTCACTGTAATCCTGATTCATGCTCCAGTTGTCCCTCAGTGTTTGGGTTTTACCTGTGGAGCAGCAGCACAGTGCTGCCATGCCACCAGGGTACTGTAAGATCTAATCAATGTTATTTCCAACATGCCTTCCATCCACAAGCTACTACCAATTGGCTACTTTTGGAAAATGGCCTTGGGAAGTACTGCTGAAGCACACTTCTTTGAACATATTTTTCGTTTCTGCAGAAAAATATTTAACCTTTAGGAGTATAGTTTTTTCTACTTTAGGTGATTTCATTCTGCATTATTATCAACACTGGAAAAACTCACTATTTGCATGCCTTCTTTATGTGGTTATCAAGATGATTTTCATATATGATACATATCTTTATATGTATCCTTCTGAAGATGAGCTAGGTTGACAATTTGCATTCAATACAAAATAGAGAAGCTGATAGGAAAAATATGATCATGCCTTGCTGGTGTAGTTTGGCATTTTATTTTCATGCAATGAAAAAAATTCCCACTGAAATGACCGAAATCATTATGCTTTGACATTTTTGGCTTATGAAATAAAAGTACTCCAAGCTGGATCTCTTCTGACATGACTGAAGAAGTCTTCCATGTTTGCATTGTCACTCATCCACATGAGGCTCTGGTTTTGAGGTCAATTCCCCTTGTGTTATAAGCAGACTATAGCCAGGAGTGTTGGCGAGAACTCACTCCATTTTGTTGTTTGTTTGGGTTTTTTTTAGCTCAGTTTTGCTTTCTGACAATGAGCTTTCCAAAGCTTGGTGAGTAATTTTTGAATTTCTCTTCTCTCTCAAACAGCAAAGGGAGGTAATGTGGCAGTTATGCGCAGTCAAAATAACAGAAGCTATACAGTATGTAGTGGAATTTGCCAAACGCATTGATGGCTTTATGGAACTGTGTCAAAATGATCAAATTGTGCTTTTAAAAGCAGGTATGTGGGTCAGTTTTAAGGTCTGCTTCTATTAGTTTTGCCTGAGGAAGGTGTTACATGTTACATACAGTGGTTGTATACACATATATTCGTATGCAGTACAACGATCATTTAAAATTAAATAAGGAAAAACCTTGCAAATTGTGTGTTCTTTGAAGTAACATCATCTTAGTTATTGTGGGGAGAAGGACTTCAAATCTATCAAATTTTCATTATGGGCAAAGGGAGCAATGAGTGTGTTAAGATGTAAAAATTGGATTTTTTTTTTTTTTGATTGCTAATAGTGGATATTTCAGGGTAAAAATCCAAATTGTTCTATGCAAGATATTGTAGAAGTAATTCAGGTTACAAATACTGGACAAAATTGTTAAGGCTTGGCGAACATAAATTTAAATGGGCTGCTTTGGCTTCAGAGACTTCATTACTCTAAAAAAATATTACAGTTTATTAGCATTAACTAAGTTGCTTTAGCAAAAACTTCTAAAGGGGTTTGTGGGAATTCTTTTAATTCTAGCAGCAAACCAAACTATGCTCTGTTACACCACAGCAACTACTCTACTAAACTGATAATGAATGCAGAGCATTGTTATTAAATCCTCACTTGCTCTTTGCAACTGAAGTCTCTCCTTCCATAGTCAAACATACGTTGTTTCTGTTTTAGGGTCTTTAGAGGTTGTGTTCATCAGAATGTGCCGTGCCTTTGACTCCCAGAACAACACAGTCTACTTTGATGGCAAGTATGCTAGCCCAGAGGTTTTCAAGTCCTTAGGTAAGGAAATGTGAAGTGTTGTGTCTTAAAAACAAAACAACAAAAACAAAACAGAATAAAAAATAATAAGGTGGAAAAGCAAGGGAAAACAGCTGCTTTATAAAATAAGTCTATAATATTCAAGTAAAAGAGTTCTGGAGCTCAAACTGCTGTTTTGTAAGCTGTCATGCTGGCTGTGTTTGAGGCCAGGCTGATTTCAGGAGGTAAAACAGCTTAACTCTGTGCAGTAGAGGACTGTTGGTGTGAAGTTCAGCATTTTGATTAGGGTAGAGCAGCTTGGACTCACTTGTTGAGAGAAGAAGCCCAGATTTCATATCTAATGTAACATTTCATATATCCTGTTGGAAAAGGCAGCAGATTTTAAGCTAATTTGGAATATACTGATGTTACTGCTTTGAAGATGTTAATGGTGTTTTAAAATCTGCTAAGTTCTGTTATTTCCTAGTAAAATACTGTAAATATTTTTTAAATTAAACTACATACAATTTTGAAAATTTTTTCCCATGTGTTTTTGCTAATTTTAAAAGGATGTATTCACTGGGTATAGATTTGGGCTGTAAGCCACTTTGGAGGCAGTGAAAATATGTCAGTGGAGAATGCTGGACAATTACTGAAGTATTGTCTGCCTTTCTAAAACACCTCAAGGTACAAGGTCAGAGTGCAAACAATTCTGGGTTCTAAGGAAATATAACTTGGATCTGTTACCAGCTGTGTTGAGAAGTTTAAGCTGGGCAGGCTGAGGAAAACCCTCGTGTCTCAGAGCAAGGCTCACTTTAGAGACTGTACCTGCATGTGTGACAGCAGCAGTAACCTGAATAACACCTGTGTGAGCAAGAGAATGGATGGAAGGAGACAGAGTTCCTCTTCTGCATGAACCATGTTCAGTCAAACCTTGGCTTCTCCCTTTGCTTCCTGCATGTGTCCTCGTGTGCCTCTCTCTTCCCCCACTCTGTGTTCAATAATCTTAAAATCAGAACTTCTTAAGTCCACATTTTGAGCCTTCAGTTAACACTGACACAACAAAGTTCCATTTAAAACAGGAGCAAAGATAAAGCAGTTTTGAGCTTGAAAATAAATGGCTTGAGATTTATCCATATTTACCCCATAAGAACCCAATGTAGAAAAGATACAGTGTGCAAAACCTTCAGAATCTTGGCTGCCAGGATGTGGGAGAGGAGTAATACCCTCAAGGATGAGTGAGATCTCACTGCCTTCACTTCACAGGCCTTTAGGAGAGGACCACCTATGAAGTGTTTGTTATCTGTTTCTCATCTCCATCAGAATAAATCAACAACTTTAGCACTGAAGCAGTTTTAAACAACGTAACAAGTGTTTACCTTCTTTTTGGCAGGTTGTGAAGACTTCATTAGCTTTGTGTTTGAATTTGGAAAAAGTTTATGTTCTATGCACCTGACAGAAGATGAGATAGCTTTGTTTTCTGCGTTTGTTTTAATGTCAGCAGGTAAGAGATGTAGATTTCCTCTAGATTTATTTGGTAGGGGTTGTTTTTATTTTGAGGCCTTATTAATGATAATGTTACGATTATCAGACATTGTGGAAATATCATCTTCTCACCAAATATTTTATTTAAATAAACACATTAAAACTATGAATTTAGGAACCAATTTGTTATGTTGGAAATCCTAATCTAAGCCCTTATTTTCTACATTTTTATCTTGTTGAGGACTCAGCTTCTTTGCAAAGGCTCAAATGCATTTGAGGGAGACCTGTGAGCCAGTCCTGGTGAGACAGCCAGTTACTGGACTCCCAGAGTCAGCTTTCCATGTGTGTGAGCTTGCAGCTGCAGCAAACAGAAAACTTCCAGCACTGCCATTTTAGTGTGACTGGGACACTGAGAATTATGCTGCCAGACCCAAGTCACCCCAAAAGTCAGCCTGGCTCTGCCATGCCTGTTGCTAAAATAAGTTATAATCACAGGTGAATGTGCACAGTGTGCTCCAGGTGCTGGAAAGGCTTCTTAGGTCAGGTGGAACAAGGTAGTGGGGCAGAAAGGCAGTTTGTGCCTGGCCTGACACCTGAGGAAGGAAACTGAGTTCAGACTGCAGCACAGTGGACTCAGGAGTGCTGATGGAAACTTCTGTTAGCCATGGTGAGTTTATTGAGTGTATCATAAATATGTTCTCATGCTGCTGGCTAGACAGGAAGTGTGCTAGCCCTGTGTCTTCACAAGCCACAGAAGCCTACGGTTCTGTCGTACCAGGAATGTGGCATTTAACACTGCTTTTCTGTCAGAAACTTTTTTTTTTTTTAAATAGATTAATCTTTGCATCTGATTTTTCTGTAAGTCACTCTAAGTTCTGTAAGTTCTGTTGGTTTTCTGGAAATTCTGTAGGATCTTAGCAAGAGGGTTCTCTCCAACTACTTGTTCATTATATGATCTATTCATTTTGCAGTAAGAAGTTGATCTATGTTCATTATATGATCTATTCATTTTGCTAGCCTCATTTTGTAAACACCCTACATTTTACGGATTTTTTTAGCAAATTAATAGTAGATCTTACTCAGATGCATTGCATTCTCCTAAATAAGGACTTTATAATAGTAAGTTTAAGTGCATGTAATAAATTTATTCTGAAACCTATTAATTTTGAAATCCATTTTCTATATGAAAGTATATAACCAGTGGAAGGAAGGTTGAAACAGGAAAAATCAAACTGTAACAGACTTAGTACTTCCTGGTGAGCTGTGATCCACGTGTGCATTACTAGAGGTTTTAACTCCCTTTACACTCAGATCGCTCATGGCTTCAGGAGAAAGTAAAAATTGAAAAACTCCAGCAGAAGATCCAGCTAGCACTTCAGCATGTCCTACAGAAGAACCACCGAGAAGATGGAATTCTAACAAAGGTAAGAGTCATTCTATGCCATGTCACAGGACTGTGAAAGAGTGGCTTCAGCTGAACACTGTCCTGATCATGGGGTAAAAGCTCATATGCAGTTAATTTATTTATGAACCCAGAATTCTTTGTTCAAAATTGAGCTGCTCAGCTGAACCTATTTACTTAAACTTAGAAGAGGTGAAATGATGATGTACTAGGGAACAAGGTTGATAATGGTCTGGAAGGGAGTATTTTTATGTGAAACTTCATGAAAAGTGATGAAGGTTTTTTATCGTAGTTCTCCTACACAACCACTCCTGCCACACAGAATACTATTTCAGTGCTACAACATGCATGCCTTAGTATTTGTGGGATCTCTGCCTGCATGACAGTGAAGTTGTTATAACATGCAACACACAAACTAAACTTGTTTTTCAGACTTCCATGAGAAGTTCCCCACACAGCCTTTTTCTCAGTTATTCCAAATACAGATGCATAGGAAAACGAGGCACTACCTACAGTTGTACTAAAGTATCGTCCTGTAATTTCTCAGAAACGGGAAACTGGTGTTATGTTACAAGAAGTAAATCTGAAGAACAGGGGAAAGGTAGTCTCTTTAGTTCTACCTTGCAGAGGTAGTCCCTTTTACACCTCTGCACAGCCAGAAAGCTTATGCTTCACTTCACACCGCAGAATTAGTTACGATAGAAGCAGGATGATCCAGCCTAGGTGCTGCAGATTTCCTAATTTCAAATCCTAGCTCATGTAATTTTCCCTCAGTGTATACTTTGGAGATTTTTGTTGGAAGAAAGAGTCTTCCATACGCTTTGATACAAATACTTTACTTAGTTACTTCAGGGAATAACCTCATGATATTTTTGAAGTACGTATTTTTTACCTTATTTGGCTTAAGGTAAATAAGTCTAATCTATTACATTGCCAGTTTCCTACATAATATTCACAGTGTGTTTAAAAGCAGTTGGGATTGTCTTCTTCCAAGAGGATAATTTAATGAATGAAGATCCAGCCCTGAAATTCTTGTTTATCAATCCAGTGAGGAAACCCAATGCCACATCTTTCTAAGAACTTAAGAAAGATTATTTCACAAATAGTTGTGAGTTTATTACTTAAATACTTTTAGCAAATATCCATGACTGTGCATCTGAATTGTCCTTGTTAAGTAAATAATTTGGTTTGGGAGAGCTTTAATCCTTACAGCACGATTGGGAGGCTTGGTTCCGTGTATGACCATATGACTTGTGTTCATTTTTTTACAGTTAATATGCAAAGTGTCTACTTTAAGAGCACTGTGTGGACGACATACAGAAAAGCTTATGGCATTTAAAGCAATATACCCAGACATTGTTCGACTTCATTTTCCTCCACTTTACAAGGAGTTGTTCACTTCAGAGTTTGAGCCAGCAATGCAAATTGATGGGTAAACGTATCACCTAAGCACTTCTAGAATGTCTGAAGTACAAACATTAAAACAAAAGAAAGGAAAAAAAAAGGAAAAAAAAAAAAAGAAAGAAAACCAAGACACTTTATATGGCCCTGCACAGACCTAGGGAGCCAACACACTGCACATCTCTTGGCGGTCGGGGTCAGGCGAAGGATGGGAAACAATGAAACAAAGTTGAACTTGTTTTTCTCATGCATATGATTTCCATTATGCCTACAAATATGGACCCTTTTTCTGTCTCAACTTCTCAATCCTTGACCTCTGTTTACACAGACCGAGGGTACTAATGTCAGAAGGTTGTTTTCTCCTGTAGTTCACTGCCCAGACTTTTGACAGAACAATCAATTTGTTGGTCAGAACAGAGTCCACCTAGTAATCAGCGACTGGTGTGCATTGCAGAGATTTCAGCATCAGTTTGCACAACTTGCTCATTGTTTCATGAAGGACGATTTTTTCTCACCTACCACTGTTTGCCAGTAGACAGAACGGCATGAAAAGGGTCCATAGCAATAGCAACAATAGCATTATAATATATTACAGGGTAAATGGGCATGAAGACTATATATAGCAAAAGAGATATTGTTTATATATTGTTTTAATTAATATAAAATGTAGTTACTGGTATAGCTTTTCTTGTTGAATTGATAAGGCACTTTCATTTTGCACCTTTTTCTTTAAATTAAATGCTAGCGTGTTCATTGTTGTGTTGCATGTGCACCAGAAATTCAAGTTTAACTGAAAAAGGTTTGGCAGGTACTGGTACATTGGGAGGTATTTATGCTGCTGTTTTCCATGTTACTTTTAAAGAGAGGCTGGTCATATCCTGAAATGGTTCCAGATTTTTTTAAAGAGTTGAAAATAATGACAATTTTCTACATTAAAATAATCTTTTCAGAAGTTAAATTCAAACGTACTTTTACTTTCACATCTTTCAAACCTGGATGTTTCAAATTCAAAAGCCTCATTTTCAAAGGTTCTGAGTTACCACTGTCATAGTTGAACTAATTAATTACAGATCATTTACAAATTAGTAACACAGCATCCTTGAAAATCAGGCTATTAAATAGTGTATTTCTGCCCACCATAAATCCAGGTTTGAAAGTATTTATTCAAGTCTGTATCTACAGTAAAAGTATGTGTGTATGACATGCTTGCGGAAAAATAACTTTTTTACTTAATATTACATACTTTTGTACTCCATATCGTAAACAATGCCTTCAAATGCCAAGCTGTAGCCTATCAAAATCCATAGGTTTGTCTTTGACTTCAGTGAGATGAGACACACTGACCCCCGTTCTTCCAGCAGCCAGCAGTTCAGTTTCAGGGAGCTGAACAGAGAAGTCTGTTCTCTCCTTGTTTCAAAAGACGCACTTTAAAGTTCATCAGATGGGGACAGACTAGGAAAGGAAAGGCACACTGTTGCTAGAAAGCATTTGTTTGTACTCATACCAGCCTGGAAATCCTTAATATCAGAAACCTGCATTCTGTAATTCTGATCCCTGTATTGCATAACCAACCAATAAGCTGAATCTTGCAGTGTTATTAATTACCATTCCCTTCTCTGAGCAAAGCTAGCAGTAAATGTAGTTCTGAAGGAAGCAGATTCACATAAACAACATCACAAATTAAACCACGGCCGTTTGAGCCAGAGGTGTATAATTTGGTTTGGATGAGATGAAGATGCATAACTGTATGCCCTGTAGGCCATCACAAACGCAGTTTTGATTAAGTACCTAAGAAAAAGCTGGCAACATCAAAAAATGAAAAGGAATGAGACATAATGTGCCCTACTGCTTTAACTTCCATGGGTAAACAATCTCTTACGTATGTTACAGTTGTTGAGAACTAACAAGTGAATAGAAGCACACTGAAGCCTAAGTATTTTAAAAAGGAGAATCAGATCAGCAGGTTCTTACTAGCAAAATATAGGTTTATTCTGTGATTTAACATGTTTCCTTTGGGGTCAAATTGAGACATTTATCTGTGACACTTATTAGAAATGTTCCAGTCTAGCACATCAGGGAAGGTTGCAGCAATCACTCATCTCGGCTTTGAAAGGAGGGCTAGGGAAGAGCACCACACTTCCTCCTCAGTGCAGTGTGCCCAGGAGTGTGGGAGGGGAACACCTGCAGCACTGTGAGCACTGGGATGGAGGCAGGAGAGGGCTTTTGGAAAAAGTCCATAGAGCTGTCTTTTTCCTGCTCCATCCTGCCTGCTCCTGAGGAGGCGGCTCACAGCCCAGCACATGCTCTCTCCACTCCCACTGAAACACTTTTCCTAGGATCATTGTTTACTTTATTGGAGTAACTGGCACGATATGGTACTTGTATTCTAATGTGTGTTCGTATTTTTGAAGCACCCCTTTTAACTAACAAAGTTTTCTGAATGTGACCAGCCTTAGGTGCTAGTCCTGTAAAGATCAACTAAACTTAATCTCAGTGTCAACTAATGAATAGTGAAGACCTGTACTTTTTTACAGAATGAGATACACCTCCTACTTCTGACAGTGTAGACTACCAGGCAAAATATTTGGGGATTAGTTTTCAGTCACATCCTGTTCTTACCTTTTCATGACAAATATTAGTACTTTACCAGGCATCTAGGTGCCAGTGGTTTTGTTTGGAATCTGTTTAGCATATTTACATTCATAAATCATTGACAATATAAGTCTTGGAGCATTTTCTAGTAAAATACATAACAATAAAAAGGTTTTAAATAGGGCCTTAGCTGAGGGTGATTACAGGCCAGAAGGTACTGTTGTTTTTGTTTGTGGGATCTCATGTGTGCTGGGACCTTGTTAAATCAGGCTGAACATACACACCCCAAGTAACTCTGCTTTCCTGGTCACAGTTACCAGCCACTTGGCAACAGAGCATAATTTTTGGGTTGCTTTTCATGGATGGGGAAAAAAGTGATACAACACAGCAGATGTACTGATAAGACATCCGTTGCCAAGGAGGTTTTTATGCAAGAGGACTCAGAATAACACCAGAGTGGCTGGTCAGAGATGGCCATGTAAGAACCCAGAGCAGCAGAGGAAATGCCCTCTGCAAAACCCCTGGACTGTGGCCTGGTATCAGATGATCAACCAGTTAAAAACACTGGAGGTCAATGGATATTCACATGAGTATTTTTATCATCTGCCCAGTTCACTACAAATAAAAACACTAGGATAGCTGAACATAATTTAAGTTTTGATGGCCTAGTCCTTAGAGTCTGCAAAGATATTTTCCTTTGGAGTTACATAAATTGGAGATGTTTTCTGGCTTTCTAGGAAGAGCTACTAGACTATACTGTCATCTGTACCACCCTAATATACGTCA
Source organism: Cettia cetti (assembly GCA_013401135.1). Taxonomy (NCBI): domain Eukaryota; kingdom Metazoa; phylum Chordata; class Aves; order Passeriformes; family Sylviidae; genus Cettia; species Cettia cetti. Next base: position 64,564 of record VZUI01071238.1, read on the forward strand.
TCACCTCCAGCATTTTTTGATGTATGGAATTAGGTAAAAAGGGAGACTGGTTTTAAGTTTGGTTGTTCTTTATTAGCTTATCTTAGTATGAATACCAAGATATCTGTGTATGTGCACCTGTGTGTGTGTGAGAGAGTCCATTGTGTGCGCACATGAGTGTATGCGTGGGACGTGTGAGCGGCTGCTTCTAGGCTGTTAAGTGTCAATGGAATAAAGAAAATGTATTCAAAATACTTAAGTCAAAAATAGAAGGTGGTAAAAAGATTTATTCTATACAAAGCCTTGTCTGGACCACTTTAGAGAGACTTCTATTTTTTTAACCCTTCTATAAATGTTTGATGGCACTTGAAATATTCCTGCAATAAAATGTGATTTGTGTAAACATTAAAAAAAAAAAGATTTTGTAATGTGAAACAATGAAAGAAAGTAATGTAATTTTTCTAAAAAACAAAAAAAACCACAAACGAACGAACTTTGTATTATTTTCTTGATGGAATTTGTCTATTTGTCTTTGGAAAACTTTTTATTTCATTGAATGTGCCATAGTAGAGGTGCGTTTTTCTTTTTCTTTCTTTTATGTTTTTTATTTTTACATTTTAGATTAAAGGAATAGCTGTGTTCCGACATTCCAAAATGCAAGATGACATAGCAGTCATGATTAAAAGGTTTGATTAGTAAGCTTCAATCATTGTTGCTTTTTTTGCACATGTTCTTCATTCCTCTACAGTGCAATATGTACATAGAGCACTTGCGGGTGTAACCTTGATCCCTCAGGGAAAAATACATATTTGTACAGGATTTTTCTTTTTTTTTTTTTGCCTTTTTTCTTTTCCTTCTTTTTTTTTTTTTTTTTTTTTTTGCTAAGGAATGTCGATTGAATCACTTGTCTGTTGTTGAGGGGCAGCCAGATAATAATCCTAAACCACTGTCACAAAACATTGATTGTTTAAATTTTGTGCCCTTTTATTATTTAAAAAAGAAAAATAAAAGTTATTTTCTGACAGTTCTTTGTGCTGATTGGTGAGAAAAAGGGTAAATAGATAAGCACCTTATGATTGACTTAACTGTGAATGACAATCCATCTCGTTATCAACAAAAGAAGCCCTATCATTTTGGAGCTGGGGTTATAAGTCAGAAACTAATGTGCTCAGGGATCTTCTAAAACTCTTCAACAGGGTGGCCAGTACTGCTGGTGGAACAAATTACTTTTTAAAAAATATGCTAGTATTTCTTCCCTTCCCCATCCCCCCAGGCACAAGAGAACTGGATATTTTTTTTAACTAAATGCTCTGTGTGTGCCTCATTCTCTTGCTCAGTCTTGCAGTAGAGCTGCTTTTTGGTTGGTGTTGTGCTTGAAACAGAAGTACTCCAAATAGTGCAAAGATTTTACAAAAATATTTTAGAAAATAAATGCTGACCCACTAAATAAATGATTGAAATTAATTTCAATACCCTCTGGACATTTTTATAATGATAGGACTACTTTTTCAGCTGAAACTCAGTGTTCTGCAATAGAAAACAGCTTTTTAGTATTTAAATTATTGTCAAAGAAAATGAATCAGTTTGTGAGAATACAGTAAGGATAAAAAGGTCGTGGTTAGGTTTCAGCAGTGAAGTCACATAGAAAGGGACACAGATCTGCAGGAATTCAAAAACAACACTTCAAATGTTGTCTGTTATTGTTGCAGATGTTTCATGATAAAGCCAAAACCTGACTGGAAAGAAACACTGAGGCTGAAGAAATTTTCATATCTAGTACATCTAATACAGCAATTCCAAGTGATTTTACAATGGCACCAAAACCCAGCAATGTTTAGAAGTCTCCCAGTGCCAAACTATAGGATGCTGGAAGCCTGTCCCAGTTAGCTTTGTTTATGGCTTCACATTCTTTGGAAAATGCAAGTAGAAAAGCAAATAAACAACTACGAGCAAAATGAGCAAGACTTCAACACTTTGGTTACATTGGAAAGAGAGTGAATTTGATTTCTCCATCAAATCTGTCTGCTTGGAGAAAGCCCCAGTTTTCTGGTATTTTTGAGGGTTTTTTCACAGGTATACAGCTTCCAGTTGGTTACTTTAGATTGCTTAATAAACAGGGAAACCGTAGCTACGGTTTCACAGGCTGCCAGTGGAGTTTAGCTTGGAATGGCTTTCCAAGGCAGACAAGCATTAGCAAGTATGATCAGTTGGTGTGCTGGCATCCCCAGCAGAAGAGAATTCCTATTAATGATTCACAGTGGAATCTGTTCTTTACATTCTTGCACATCAATTAAACACGCTTAGAATGGACAACCTAAAAGATGTTTTAACTGTGTAGTGGGATGATGCAAGCATTACGGTATCTTTTTTTGGATTGGCATAGACAATCCCCAGTCTGTACTTGATGAACAAAACAGGTTGCACGGTGTAAGCTGTGCAAACGACATGTATTTTTTTTCCCTAGACATTCCTAAACTCCTCAATGTAGATAAACCTATTAATATAAATGCCAGAAACAGCACTTAGTATATAATATCCAAAAATAATAAACAATTTTCTCTTAAGTATTCATTGTATGGAATTCTACCTGTGCTAGCTGATTCAGATTGCACAGAACATCTTTATTTTCCTTAGCTGGAAAAATATAACTATTAGAATTATTTTTAATTATTAATACTAATAATATTTATTACTTTTAAAGCTACATCCATTAATATATTTGAATTTTAGCCTCTTACTTTCTTTTTGTTTAAATATTCCTGTCAGTAAATCATTCGGTGGAAATGAGGGCAAATGCATACAGATACCAAATACAACAACAAAAAGAAAAGTTTTAAAATGTAAATGAGTATTTATTTAAAAATCCTTGCAGTATATGCTTTAATTCTAGTACTGTGATAATGGCTTGCTACATAATGCTAAGTCACTGGACTGGAGGGGAAAAATACGTAACATAATATACAGTCTGTCTCTGGAACTTTATTCAGGTACTAAGTAGAAGTTTAACATCTAAACAGAAGCTGTATTCTACCTTTTCCATCTATAATGTTGCTGTTTAGTTTTGGAGGGGTTTTTTGCCTTTATCATTGGTAGAATATAGCAATAACTTTATAGCAATAAGTAGGCTATCCAAATAAGAAACAAAACATGATAAAGGCTTCAGATCAATACTCATAGGCTCACTTCTTCTGCCACAATATTCACTTGTATGTCTTCCCTCATCTTATTACTTCTTCAAGCTGAACTTCACAATCAAGTTGTTCAACTTGATATGTGACATCACACTTCGTTAACATCTGCATGTTTTCAGTGTTCACGTGTCCTATGTTTATTTGTGTTCCTATGTTAGTGTTTCTCAAGGTTTCTGAAAGCACAATCTCTGTGAGCTATATTTCTGCACAGGGCTCTCTGTGTTGGCATTGACTTAACGTTTCCTGGGGCAGGGAGTGTGAATCAGCTGGAATTACTGGCAGCATTTCCTAACTGAAGGAACCATGCTGCTGCAGGTACACGGGAACTCTCTGGCCACTGCAAATGCAAAGTGCAGTCCCCAGGCGGCTCTGGCGGCTCCTGCAGGCCGTGGGGCTGAGCTGCAGCTCCCGAGTTCCCTGCCCAGCGCGCTCCTGTAGCCAGCATAAGCACGGGTACCGCGCTGGAGAACCTGCGCTGCACAAAGAACCGAGCTGGGCGTGCCTGGCAGGGTGTTTTGATCGTAATCTAAACACTTGGGCAGCATTCTAACAACCACTTGTGACTTTCGGTTTGAGAAACGCTACCCTGAATTACCCTACAAAGTCTTAATGTAGATGCACAAACTTTACAGGAACTTGCAATCTGTAATGCTATCTATATCTAATGCAGAGAATTCATAAGCAATACAGTGAATTTTAGTTCACAAACAGGCATACGTACTGTACACCTTTTTAAATCCAAAATGTTCCTCATTTCTACATTGATTTAGAAACAAGTTACTGAACAGTGGTCACTATTTGAAGTATTAGGACATTAACTGGCTGCTTCTTTATATGTAACTGTATTGTCTGCCTGCTCCTTTTCTGGAGATGTGTTTTTGTATTGGATGTTTGGGCCAATGGGAGGCTTCAAGCTACAATGTATTTTCCCAGATTAAATATATTTAACATACGACAAACCCCAGACAAGGCTTTTTAAAATGTATAAAGAACTGCAGTGTTAGGTGGTTTATTTGCAAACTGTTTTCAATGTTGTCCATTTTTATGGCACCTTTAACAATATTCTTGTTTCCAAAGTACAAAAAAAAAAAAAGGTTAAAAATATTCTAGCCATAACTGAATGTCAAGCAATAAAAACAAATGACTTTTTGTGCATAGATTTAAAAGAAATACAAGTTTTAGACATCTGCATGTAAATGCAATCTCTTGTTTACTGCTTTCTTAAACTTGAGCAACTGATTCCTTATTTTACTACTAATTTAAGGACTTGTAATGGCCTGTAAACATTTTATCTTGCTCTATTCTTTCAACTCTAACTTTGTCTCTGCTTTGGAGTCATAATATTTAATGTTGTTCTGCTCACCTCTATACAGTTAACTTTTTGCTTTCATTCTGTATAGATAAAATTATACTATAAACAGCCTACACAGTGCAAATATTTATCTGTTTATCAAATACCACATTATGCTGTATAATATCTGTTTTACTATATAATCTATTTTAGACATAGCTGTTTAGATCTAGAGTGTGCTATTTTTGTGTTTTTCTGATGTGTGGTGCTAGATAAGTTACTTTTGTGAACAAAAACAAACAAACCCCTTTTATTCCTAGACAATACCACCTTTGGGTCTTGTTAATTTCACTGAGTATAACTATATATAAATATATATATTTGTGTATATATATATATATACACCAACATATGCCCAACAAGTACCTGTATCAGAGTACAAGATTTGGGACATGGTTTTCTCTTTAAATGCATAGTGTCATTATATAAATTATTCTATAGTATATTTAATAAGGAGAAAATTACTTCACCGGTACAGATACTTGATATCAAATGTAGAAATTTTTTTCTACATTATTAACATTATTAATTATTAACGTTATTAAAATCGTTCTGTCCAGCTTATTATCCTTTTGGTTACTAAAACAGTCTGCCTGTATTGTATCAAAAATAAGAAAAAGATCTAATCTGCCAGTGTAAAATGATTACAGTATGCTGTCTGTCTGAAAGGGAGGTAGTTATTTGGCTTGTTGGGAGAAGTCAATGGGAAATTTCTAGCTGTTTTTCTGCTGGGTGCCTTCCTCCCTGCTCACTCTAAATAGGATCTGTCCACACTCAGCCTGCGGATGTCACCGGCCCTGCCCACACGCGGAACTGCAGTGACTGTAAATAGGAATGTTCTGTAAACCTGCCATAGGTGGATGGCTAAATTCAGTCCTGGGTATGCTTTAGGCACCACACGTACGTATCCAAGGACAGCCAGTAGCAACTAAAGTTGATTAAGTGGAATTTGCAACTTTTTGTCAGGTATGGGGGTTTTGTTTTTATTTTTTCATGTATACCTTAATTTACGTAGTCATATACCCTTCAAAATATTCCTATCCCCTGCTCCTTTCATTCTAGATATTGTTTTCATGTTCATTCTTAAAAACTGATGGATATCAAATATCTAACTAAGGAGGTAATTAACCTTTTAAATATTTATTAGAATTTTTCTGTAATATTACTGAATTTATAAGATCTTTAGCAAAGATTTTTGAGCAATTTATTAATAACAATGTTTCTGTTTACTGCACTTTTTGATAATAGAAGGTAGTGAATTTTAAAGCCATGGTTCTTGGCTTCCATGCACTGCTTTTATACCCTCAATCCAAGGAATATATATATATAAATAATTTTTTTTAAACAGCAAACATACTGTTGACCTAAAAACAAAAACAAACTTTACTGCACCATGGGTATATTTTCATAAGTGGAATGTTTAACTGCAAACACTATCAGGACAATTATAAAAACCTCTTGAAGCTACAATCTTATTTAAATATAAGCCATGACAATTTTGTTTTCCCCTCTTGATTTAAGTCACCTTTTGATATTTTCAGAGAGAAAAGGACTCACTCTTAAATTTGTACGTACCAAGCTATACGTAATGCCAGGAATACATTCTCCCTATGTTTTAATAGTTTGATGTATTTATGCAAACCCATTTGGTTAACATTTATCCTCCCTCTTTACTAAATGTTCAAGTTTCCACCGCCAGGATAAATGCTGATTACAAATATACATCAGATTGACGACGAAGCACACAAACTTAAAAACCTCGTTGAGTGATATGCTCAAATATCTGTAAATACACACAAGTTTAATGCAATTATACTGTACATGTAAATATGTGCTGTCTGTTATGTGTACAGTATGTATAAATTCCTTTTCTAGCCACAATAAAATGTAAGCCATCAAGAGGAATACTAAAGTGGTATTGTACTAAACCTTTGCTAATGATCTTTACCCAGTCACTTCACTTTTCCCTTCCATAGACCTTTCCAACTCACTCTTACGATAGCCTGCTTATATTCAAGTTTGTTATTTTACTTGGTCCCGAAAAAAGTATTTTGATTCATTTTGTAAATATGACTGTAAAAATAAGAGATTTAATGTTGTCTTTTAAATACTCCAATTTTCATTCTAATATGAATGTTGTTATATTGTACTTAGAAACTGTACCTTTAATATTACATTACCTTTATTAAGTGCATTGAACACATCGATTTTAGATGTGCTTTATGTACTGTTATCCTGTAATAAAACTTCAGCTTCTAATGGAAAAATCTGTCTTAATTTTTTTTGTCAGTCACATCTTCCTTGTTTTTCCTGAATTCTGGTTTATTAGGTTTATTCCTTAAGGAATGCACTGATACACCATTAGGCTCCACGTTTATTAGAGCTGTTTCAGCCCGTGCATCGCACTGTGATCGGCAGCAGGGAAACAAGATGACCCCAAACACCTCTAAAGCTCCTCTTTTGGCCAGCCAGAGCTTTAAACCTTCTCAGGATGACCGTGGATTCCTGTAGCTTGCCTCTATTTGAAGGTGTCTTGTTAGAAATCACAGTGCACTACATCAAGTGCAAAATACAAGAAATTTGGCACAAAGCCCTCCCGGTGAACTCTCCCAGTAGAAATACTACTTTGGGTCAGATCTAAATGAGGATTTGGGGATCAAAATTGAAGTTTTAGTACAATTTAGGCATCAAAAGTCAAAGGTGCAACTCCCTCTGCTGTGCTAACTTTGGGAACACCTGAATGTGTCAGCAGCATGCTTGGTCTTAAGACTTCAGGCATGTGAAATTCTCCTTCTGCACCTACTCAGAAATGTCTCAGTCTTGACAGAGCTTTTAACAGCTCAGTATTTATATGCCTGACCACGATCCAGAAATAGATTCTAGCATTCATCTTTGAAGCACTGTATCTGGAAGCAGCCTTCACCTACAGATCAACTCTACAAAAAAAGTAGTCTAAGTGATAACTCTTAGAACAGTAGCACTAAGCAGTGCCATGTGTTCTACAGCAGCTCCATGTCTACAGCAATCAAGACACTGAAAACACAGATTTAATTTTCTTATTCTCAGGACATGATTCCTGCTCAGTCTTCCCAGTCACAAGAGCGTTCCTAACCACCAAGATACAGGTTATGGAACAGCTTTTTAAAGAACTGTACAGTTCAATAGAAACCAGGAATTTTTCTGAAGTGAGACAAACTGAAGACTCCCTCCTGTGCCTGCCCGTAAGGAAAGCTAAACTCTGCTTTTGGAGGTGGTGGGTTTGACCTCTGAGTATTTCACAGAACCACAGAGTTGCTGAGGGAGACAGGGACTTCAGAGGTCAGGACAAGCAGGGCCTCCTTGATCTGGTTGCCCAGGACTGTGCCTAGCTTTTGAATATTTCCAGGGATGGTGACTCCAAAACCTCCCTGGGCAACCTGTGCCTCTGTTTCGTCACCCTCAGTGGAAACCTGTTTCCTGATGTTCATGTTTATGTCATGAAAGTACAAAGATCATGAGTAGGAAGTAACACTGTTTAATAAAAACACCCCCCAGATACTGCAGGTTTTAGAGAGATGCAGCCTGAAGTAGGATTTAAGCTGCCACATTCACCAAGAGAAGCATTCTCATAATTCAGCTATAGAACTGTTACTATACCTGGGTTGGGAAGCAAGATCACTCCTTACAAGGGGGTAATTCCACGGCTAGGCTTTGGGTGGGTCTATCCAATGAGAGAGAAAGCCTTTCTGCGTCTTTAAGATAAATCAAGAGGGCAGAATTTAAATCGCTGTCCTTAAAGCTGATCTGCAAGCAAGCTGAAGACTCCCTTGTTGGTGGGTTTGGAAATCATTCTGAATCATCTCTTAATTTTCATGTATTTGTGTTATAGTGCCCCGTTTTAATCACAGGACACCATGTACACATTCTGCCCTCGTTATTCCCCCATTTTTAGAGCAGTGACCGGCATCACCTCTTCTTAACACCACAAGCAAATGGGTTTCCACCACCATGAACTATGGGTTCTTAGAATACCCGAATTCCACATTTTACCATACTGGAAAGCCTGCCCACCAGTTAAAAACGGTTCTGCAGCTCTGCTCACGAGAAGTGAGCCCGGGAAACTGAACGCTTAAGAGAGGAAGAAGGGTGATGAACGCAGCCGCCTCTACGGGCACTTCAGCCCTCACTCGCGGCTCCAATCCCTCATGACAACCCTCCCCCATCTCTGCACACCCGGAGCGGGAGGAGCCACCCGGGACACCCACCCTCTGCCCAGGGCCCCACCTCTGAAACGCCCGCGGAGGGGCGGGATGTGCCGCCCGAGACATCCACCTCTTGCCCAGACTCCGCCTCGGCCCCGCCTGCGAACACAGAAGCAAATCTCCTGCACAGTTAGTTAGGCTCCGCTCCTTCATCCGCCCCGCCCGCCACAAAATGGCGGCCGCACTCTGAGGCCCCACTCGGGCCCGTGTTCCCATTGGCCGATCGAGAACACCTGACCCATATGCCGGCCGCTGATTGGCCGGTGCCCTGAGGCGGGCTTGCAGGGCGGTGAGACGGAGAACAGCGAAGTTGCTGCCCTGAGGGCTGTGCCAAGATGGCGGCCGCGGGGCCGCCGCTGACATGGTGAGCGCGTCTCCCTCTCCCTGAGCGCCCTGGCCGGGCGCGCCTGAGGCGTGGGCGATGGCCACAGCTCCGCGCTGCCCCGCCGGGAGCGGAACGCGCCGCGGCCCCGGGGGAGCGGGGCGGGCTCGGTTCCCGCCCCGTCGGGCGCCGCCCCGAGCGCGGGTGCGCCATTTCCTGTCGCTGCCGCCACGGGAGCGGGAGGAGCGCGGCCGTGCCCGCGGGAGCGCCGGGCCGGGAGTCCGGGCGGGCTCCGCGGTGCTGGGAATCCACGGCGTGCGTTCTGGGCAGGGACGTTGTTCGTGTTTCTAATACGAAAAGCCCTGCAAATACGTAACTCGGCTCCTTAACCCTAGAGAGGCGAGGTGGGTTGAAATTAGTTTGTGACGTGAAACGTAAATAAAGTCTTTGCTGGCACCTTTTACAATAGTTAGGGAGGTTGGAATTGTATAAACCCTGTTCACTTAAAGGACTACATAAGAAAAAGGTAATACAGAAGGTCAGATCAGCGTAGAAGACAAGAACAAACCTTTTTTGAAAAGTTAAAACCGGTGTAGTTTTCTCAAAAATCCCAGCGATTTCAACCCAAAGTTTGTTTTTGATTCATGGACATGTGAAAGTGTGAAACTCATTAGAATTTCTCTCACCGTACCTAGAATGGATATCTTGTGTTAATGAAATTCTTTTGTATTGAGAAGAATATGTATTTTGCTATGGAAGAACATCAGCCATTAGTACACACGTAACTTCCATAAAGAGGAAATTTGGAACCACTGTATAGGTAGCCTCTTTTTTTCCATATAGCTTAATTCTTGGTTTTGTTTCTCAGGGGCAGATGTGGCCTTTAATTTTTGTTTGGTTTGCAATGTATTTATTTTAAAATTTTCTTTTATTAGGGATATTTCACCAAAAAACGGCCAAGAAGTATTTTTCTCCCATGAACTTTATGAAAAATACTCGTTGTCTCCGAGCCTCTCTGAACTCTGGCATTTATCAAACAGGTATATTGTTTTGTTGTTTTGTGCTCTTTGCTATCATGCTATGGATACATCCCCCTACTGTTTTGGGGAAAGCTTGTGTCTGGCACACAAGGATTTGTTACTGACTCCTTGGGCCAGCTGTTGGCCTGTGCTTTATCTATTGTGGAAGCTCAGGAAGCATGAGCAGTCTGAGTTGAGTCCTTTGGTCTGGGAAATGAAGCTGTGTGAACACAGGTGGTACAGGTAGTGTGGTTTTTGCAGTTTTGGTGTCATTTTTATGTTTTCTTAGGTTGAGGAAGTAGAGTAACATCTATTTCAGATAGTGGAAAGTGTGGCTCATGCTGCTGGATCTCAGCATTTGGAGGACTGTATTTAGACTTGGTTTAAGAAGTTACTAAGCTGATAAGGAAGGTGAACATGATGCTTGGTGGATGAACTGGGAGGAATGTGGATGGGAAACCATGTAAGGGGGGAATTCAGAAAGGGGGAAATAGTTTGAAGAGGAATGACTGTGTTTTTATGAACTGACAGTGAGAGTGTGCATTTGAGAGGGCTACCTGTTCCATCACATAACTTCATCCCACATCTTTAGCTAGAAAAGGCTGTTCTGGTTCCTATCTGTTGGAGCAACTTACCTTGACTTGGCGAGATAGGAGCACAGCCTCCCAGCTTGTTCTGGTACATCTGATCCTGCTGTGGGATTCTTCCTCAGAAGAGTTTCTGGAGTGGGCACTCAGGAGTGGGATTGTGGCTGGCTGTGTGTGGTTAGAGTGGGTTTACAGCCAGGAGAAGCCAATGGGTTTGCACCTGGTAAAAATCTGAAATTGATGGGGCTGGGCTGTGTGGCCAGAGTAAGAGAAAGAGAAATTAAACGTGTTGTAGCAAGTGTAAAAGTAAAGCTGGAGGAAATTAGCTAATTTTGGGGAGTTTCTCATAGATATTTATGAAAGTGTATTTTCTCTTGGTGTAGAAGCAGTGAAAGCAGGTTGCTGATAAAATGAAGGGGGAAATTTAAGCCGTCAGCTCAAATCAAGTATAATGCTGTAAATATGGACAGAAAAGCTCTGTCAGATTATTTTGGTTTGCACCCCAATGAAGACTGTGACAGCAGTGCATACTAAAATGATCTTGATGTGCTGCCATTTCATTCAGTGCTGAATATAGCCAATTTGAGCTGCTAGAATTTCTTGATGTTCTTACACTGGCATATCTGAGTCAGCATCTTGTTGCTGCTACAGCTTAATTAAATTTGCCAGTTTGTGCCACAAGGATGGACACATTCTCATATTTAGAGAGACAGCTGTGAAGTGTTATTAAGAACTGTGGATGTGATACTGCTGGGTTTGAATGACATTTGAGATGTTTTCTCCTGCTGAAATAGTATTTTAAAAATATGCTTTTTTCCAAGATCACTAGTTAATGTTCATTTTGTTAGCTTTAAATATTTTCTTTCTTAAGTACAATTATTTTAAATAGAGCAGGGCCAGGCTGATTGGCCTTTGTTTACTGGAGTTGTTTTAAGAACAAGCTTTATGTTACTTCTTTATTGTTAGAACAGCTATGCCTCTTGCCCTAGCCCACTCTTATTTTTGTGACTGATTCCAACATTGTTTAGAGTAGAAAGTTAAATGCTTGATTTGTGTACTCGGTAAGAATTTCTTCATTGAAATCTGGGATTTCTATTGTTACAATGAAGTGATTTTAATTTCCTTCTTCTGCAGTGAAAGAAAGGCTTTTTCTAATTAAGTATTTCTCCTTTACTCTCAGAACTGACAAGTCTGACCGTTCTGAGTGCAAACAGTTTCTCAACAGTGGCCATCAGTGACTGATGCAATTTGGAGATTCTTTATCTTTCCATTAATAATGTCTGTTTCCAGAACAAAGAATGTGTTTCATATTTAGCTTGTTAACATCATTTTTGGTTTTTGAAGAAAGAAAACCATACTTTTGTTTGTTTGTTTTTAAACCAGTTGCAGACTGCTGTTGGCACTAAGGGTTAGTCTGATTGTACAGGTGAAGTTTCAGAATAAGAGCAGTCCACAGATATGAATTGGAATAGCAGTGTCTCTCAGAGCAGTTCAGGCTTGCACAGCTGCCTTTATTGTTTCTGACCAATATTATTATTTATGTGAAAACTGCAAATTCGTTTATTTGTTTCTTTTCTTTCAGAGAGGCAAAGAAAAATGTGGAGACATTGGCAAACTCCTCAGAAAACAGACAGACCTGCAGCATGCAGGCTGCAGAGTCCCTCGAGGTGGAGGCTAAGAGCCCAGCTAATGAGCATCCTCTTCCAGAACCCAGACTCCCCTATCCATTTACCTCTTGTTTGACTGAGAAGGACCAGAAAACATACTTGTATCTGATGACTAAGTTCTCAAAAATAAGAAACCATTTCCAAGTTAATGCAGCAAGTCAAAGGGAATTTTTCACATATATGGTAAGATATGAGCATATGACCATTACAAAGGGAGTCATACGTATTTTTTTCTTACAAAGAATAAAAGAAAAGGGAAAATTGATTTTCAGTTCAATTTGTCGTAATTAATTTGTCGTAGAGTTCATGGTATTATGAAAGGTAATAAATGTTTGAAATATTCAGGATAAGCTTTTTAATAGAAACTGAAAGAGTATTTGGTTATTTCATTGAAATTGGGGGTTTGTGGCTTTTTTTGGTTTTTTTAAGTGATCTGAACAACTGAGGGTAAGTGTAGATCCCTGACAACTGACCAGACAGCCCCCCAGTCCCCAAAAAGCCTGGTTTTTTTCCCTGAGGAGGGAGTTAAAAGTTGTCCTGGCTGATTTCAGCGTTTCCTGGTGGCTTGTAGCAGTGTTAGGCAGTGTTAGAGCCCGGATACTGTTGCTGTGCTCCTGGCGGGCTGTGGGAGCTTTGCTCCTGAGCTGGGCGGCCCCTGTGCTGCCCTGCTGTGCTCCGGGGAGGCTGAGCTCACCCTGCTGCTCAGTCTCAGCACTGTGTTCAATGGCCGCCTTCATGCTGGCTGGGAGGAGCAGTTTAGTTGAGTCCTGTAAAAGGTAATTAATCAGCAAATTATTTTGAGCCATTGCATTTGGTTTCCCGTGCTTCCCTATTAATGCTAATTTCTTTATTTTGTGCTGTAACAATGGAAATACTGTTTCCAGGATATCAGTATCTATCGTGTTGTTGTTACTCAAAATTTCTCATGAAATCAGAACTCTGATATCTTTGTGACTTTGCTGTGTAATCTTCATCAACCATGTCTTGTACCCTCTCTATTAATAAGTCACTGTATCAAAAGACACTTGCTGTTTGTTGGGGATGATGTGTTGTTGGTTTGGGATTTTTTTTTTAGGGAAATGGGCCTTGAAAATTTTTTTTTTTACCTAAGTGAAACTGAACACTTTGCTAATTGAGTAGCAAGTGGAATGTGTTCCTTCCTCATATCATTACCTGTACTGTCTCTCTGGAAATTTTGTTGGTTATATATCTAGCACAGAGGATTCTGTTTTGTCTTAAAAATAGATTTTTCCTTCTCCCAGCAAATGAAAGAAGTAGTAAACAATGAAATTGCAGAATTTATGAAGTTTGCCCAAAACGCTGCAAAGAGCTGCGCCCAAGATTATAATGCCATCTCTGAAGATGCACTGTGTTACACTGAGGTAATTACCAATGCCATGCTTAATTCCTGCCCTTCTTAAAAAAATCACCTTGGGATTATGATTAGGATACGTAGAATCGTGGGCTGTGGTGTTCCCTGACCTGATGATTTTGTGGTGGGATGAGATGGGGAAGTGGCCATTTCCCTTATTCTGAACAGTGTGGCCTTGGCCCATGGTTCATTGGAGCCAAAAAGATGTGATAGAAGGGAAATCACTTTTTACAAGACTGCAAAAATATTTATTCATCAAATAAATTTATATTCAGGCAAGGATGAACTGCATTTTAACTGCAGCTTAAATTTCCATTAAGAAGTGGCTCCTAGCTATACACTCCTGGACAGAATGTTAAGCTTTCCTCCACTGGAAAGCTTAGTAGCATGTCACAGTAGCATGTTACAGTCACTTTAATTAGGAGTTACTCAGGCTTTAATCATAAAGTTCAGTCTGCAAGTTCATGTATCCACTTTGATTCTAAGATCAAACATGAATGCAACTTCATGTATCATTCTTGGGTTTATAGCACGTTTTTGCAGAAAAATCAGAATATAGGTTCATTAAACTTTCCCGTTAGTGGGTTAACACAGAGTTTGGACACATGTGAAGACAGACATCCTGCTTTCTTTTTTTCCCCCCTAACTATTGGGATTTGCTTTGCAATTTTGTATCTTGTCATCTGGTCACAAAATGTGTCTCCAGAATTCAAGTCCTATTTGTTATTAATACCCTGACTTAAAAATGAAGTAGAGGGCCATATTTTGTTTTAACCACTACTTGCAGAAATAACTCATTCTAGTTACTAAAAAAATATCTAAATATACTAAATACCTAATTCAGGTATTGTAAAAAATTATGTAGAACTGATGTGATACCAAGTTTCAACACAAATGGAATCATCCTATGCCCTTACCTTTGTGACATTTGCCTAGGCTTAGTGTAAGCTGGGCAGTAACACAAAAAAAGTTATTTCCTCTAAAAGCCAAGACAAATAACTAAAAAGAAAATTACCTGGTTTAACATATTTCAGGCTGTCCTAAAGTGCATGTTTTTAGTGCTTTGCCTGAGCTGTGTGCATACATTGTCAGCCTTGCTTGTGAAGAGCTGAGGAGAATCTGGAATATATTGCAGTTCTCATTGCAGTGATTCTAAGAGTATTATAGATCTGTATTGGTACCTGCAAGTTTTTAAATGCAACTTGAAATTGCTGAAAAAACTTTGCAAAATTAAATTCTTACAAAAAATACAAATGCATAATTTTTTTTTTCTGTGTTAGGAATTGCTACGTGCATGTATTGGACATGTGCAGAAGTATCCAGAGTTCTACACCCTGCAGGAGATTATCAGCATCATGGGAGGAAAGTTTCATACACAGCTGACCCTTAGGCTGGAAAAAACTCTTCTTGCAGTGGTAATACCCTCTGTACACATACTGGGTTTGTGGCTTTTTTAAGTTAGTAGAACGACGTCAGAATTGTATTATGCAAGGATTGGAGACTTTTGCAACTGTTATTTAGTTCTTGAGTTAGGGGTTATAATTTATAATTTAAATTATTTCTTTAAAACTTTAATAAAATTATTTTGGTAGTAAGTCTGTTTACCCTTTTCACCAGATGTTTGCCATAAAAAAAATTGCATTAATATTATGTTTTCTCATATCACATAACTTTATAATCTACCTGTGGAAATTCCTAATGTTTTTCTTCATAAGAAGTGTAGTGTTGGGTGAGCACGATTGCTGTGAAAGCTGTTTTTTGACATTGCTTGATTTCCCCCAGGGTACAGCAAGACGTGGTAATATAGATTTCCCTTCTATGCCTGTTCAGCTGCCCACAGATTATAGCACTGTTAAATCTATTATAACCCCAGAAAAAAAGGCTCATGTTATGCATAATGTAAGTAACCTTTTTATTGTCATTTTTAAGGCATATTTTGTACAGAAGTGCAATCTGATCTTTTTTACGTGTGGAACAGTTTTTAGACTGCATTGGACCCTTAAACAGCTGGTATTTCTGTTTGTCTTCTTCTGCAAAAATCAGGGAGTTTTCATTCTGTAGAACTGAGTTTTTTGACTGTTTATTCCCCATAATTTTTATCAGCTAATTTAAGGAGTTTTTTGACATATCAAAATCCAAACTTTCAACAGATGCACTGTAGTTTCAGAGATGCTTGCTGAAGAAAGGAGCAGAGGTTATGCAGGAGAGGGGTATAAGCCTCAGAGGTGTTAGAGCTGTAAACAGAGCCCTTCAGTTGATGTCTCAGGTGGCAGAAAAAAGAACAGAGCTGGTTTTTTCTTGCTTCTCTCATGGTCCTCAGTGCTCCAGGGTTCCTGTTTTCTCCTTAGCCCTTGATGAGGTTCTTCAACCTCATGAGCATTCCCAGCCTCCTTCATGGAAACGTGCGCTTGTAAAGTTTTAACAATTTTATCATTTCAATTCTGAGTTTGTATTCTTGCTGGTTTTATATTTGTTTTAAGGTTCTTTATATCTATTCAGTATTGAAGCAACTATGCAGTTATGACCAGACTTCAAAATTAGATGTCTTTGTTGTGCTGTTGCTTACCTTGAAGGAAGATCTGTAGTGTATATCTGTGAGTTAATCTGGTTTGTTTGGGTTTTTTTTTGCTTCAGCACACTCCCATATTTCATGATAATCCAAATTCCTATTCAACCTAGTAATTCGAATGTATAGAAATTAACTGAAAATACAAGTTAAAAAGATACTTTCTTATGCTGCAATGTGAATGCATAAGATTCAGCTGAAAACCTTCAGGAAAGTTTTTTCTTTCATTTCATTTTGAAGCCTGGTACTGTGGTAGTCTTTGGGCTTTTTGGGGAGGTAGGGTTATAAATATCCATTTTTGGTTGGGTTTGGAGTTTTTCTTGTAAATTTAAATTTATGTGTATTTCTTAAAAGAAAGTCTTTGAAAGAAATAACTTATTTTTTCCTCTTCAGGATATTAGTTCAGATTCAAATGCAGAAAAACTTGCTTTGAAATACTGTCCTCAAGTTGTTTTAAGTGATCAGTCGTTATTTACTTTACTGAATAATCATGGACTAAACTACAAGGAACAGTGGGAAATTCCAGTTTGTGTTAAAATGATCACTGCTGCAGGTATGGGATGTTTTTATTGTAAACCTTTGGGGGGTTGTCCAAAAAAAGCTGAAAAGCTGTTCCTGGGTCACTGGATATTGTTTCCTGTACCTTTTTCCACCCTGTTACTGAGAATAGTAACAACCTCTACAGTTACCACCATAAACTTTGAATTTGGACATTGAGCTATTTTCCATCTGGGGGAAAAAAAGCCAAAAGAAGAAACCAGTTAAAACCAGTTTTGCTTTTCAAAACTGTCAATTGTGCTCCTTGGAAAGAAAACAACTGCAAGAAGCTGTTAAAATTATCAAGTGAACTGATTTCAATAAACAAAAAAACCAGAGAAATTCTGAAATTTTATGAAAAAGCAAAGAGCAAACATTTTCTGGAATTAAAAGGATCTATTTACATCATAGAACAGTAAATAAGGAACGAATGTCCATGAAGATATTTTTTTCAATTGCAACAGAAAATGTTTTGATAAACTGATGAACTCATCTGACTGCTTTACTTTTGTTGTCAAGCACTTCTTCAGTAATCTGAATAGAAATTTCCTCCCTAATACTTTTTTTTTAAAACACACTATGGTTTATTCAAGTATTTCTACTGTTTGTTGTGTTGGAATGTCCCGTGTTTTTTACTCAAGTTTCTAAAGCAGACTTGCAGATAGCAAATAAGCTATCAAATACCTGCAGCATTTACAAATTTTCACTTTCCTATGTGAAATTGAATGACTTTATCAGGAAAGATAATGCCTGATTCCTTTTATAGCAGCATTACAGTTTTTAAACTTAATTTTTGGATCCAGAATTAACAGCTAAAGGGCATTCAGATTGTGCTAGAAATACACAGTTTCTGGAAGGGTTTCGCTGTGCCTTCCTTTTTCACTTTTCCCTGTAACCAACTCCTTGCTTTACTTGACTTTTTTTTGTAGAACAGGGAAACTGTGTTCACCATGTGCCTTGGCTTTCTCTGTTGTGATGGGCAGGATATTACTTTTATTTTTGGGTGATTCATATGTAAGTGTGTTTATGTTCAAACAATGGAGTGGGGCACCAGAGCCCAGACAGAGTTAGCTGATAAGAAGAGAAATAAACTGCAGCTATCACTGGGGCAATGAGACTTGGAGAAAAAAAAAAAATTGACTTTCAAACAAGGAAGAAAAAAGATCTTTTTGGAAAGCAGGATACATTTGATGATTTGATGCTGTATAGGAAATGATGAATCCTCAGTTCTTACTTTACAAATTCTATACTTAGAACTGCATTTGAAATATGTTCAGCTATTAATGTGGTGTGTATTGCTGCTGCAGGATCATAATAATTCATATCTGGACATGCTTTTATTTTCTGTTGTTAATGAAAGAAAGGATCATTTTTCATTTCTTCTGGTGTGTATGTGCAGTGGATTTGACTGTAATTGGAAGTTGAAAGATTTATTATTTAAATTATACAACAGTCTTTCTTCTTTTCATTTAATATGTACTCAATCTCTTTTCATTCTTGGAAAGGTAGCAAACCAGCTAAAGTGGTTTATGTTGATCCACCTCTGCTGAGAAAAGAAATGACAGTAAGAGAGAGGAATCAAATCTTCCATGAAATTCCAATGGATTTCCTAGCAACTAAAACATCTTATGTTTCAATATCTGATGTATCAATGGACAAACCAGCTGAGGACAACCTGTTCCAGTGGAATGTACGTAGGTTCATGTATTCTTAAAAGCAAGCAAAACCAAAAACTTGTGTTAAAATTCCTAAGTTGCTTTTTCTATGATAAAGGGAAATTTAGGTTTTCTGTTGGTGGTTTTTCTATTGCTTAGTTCCAAACCCTGATAGAAAATGTCTGTCTAGTTCCTTTAAATTTTTCTTCATGGGCGTTTACATCATTATGTTTACTTCATTAAAATATTTTTTTATATGTTCGCTTCAGTGGAAAAAGTTCTGTGAGTTTTTATCCTTTAGAAAGGCCTTTTCAACCTGTAGGACCCAAGATATTCCAAGTTAAACAAGAAAAATTGTTTTTCAATTACTGCTCCGCTTTCCTAACAGTCAGATATGGATGGTGGAACATTTTTTTGTGTTTTCAGTTTGGCAATGTCTCATTTCTTGGTTTGTTTTATTGTTTTGGCCTTTTTTAATTTTATTACTTTCTCATCCCTGTGTGAAGGGGTGTTCTGATACCTACCAGAGCAGGACAATTCCTCCTCCAGATGACACGGGGATGGACTTTGATGTTGATCTTACAGAGCTTGAAACTTTTGGAGCAACTACCAAGCTCTCAAGAACTTGTAAAATGGAAAGTACTCTTCCTGCAGCTAGTAACACTGCTCAAATTTTATCTCATGGCCTCAAAGTGGGGGGGAAAAATTCACCCACCATAAACAACGGAGATGAAGGGGAGAAAAACACCCTTTGTGAGCAGGAAGGTTCAGCATGTGCCAGTGTGCAGCTTCCATCATTAGGTGGCATTCCATGCTTCAGCCCTCAAGAACATCCTCCCAAAAGCTTTCAGTCAGTGGAGGTAGGAGTGAGCAGAGCACAGGATGCCCTGACCAAGGAAGTGTTGGACAATCAAACAAATCCTCAGTCTGTTGCAGTGAGCTCTGAGAAGGAGCCTGATGCTGCACAGGGTGTCATAACCAAGGAAGTGTTGGACAGTGAAACAAATCCTCCATCTGTTGCAGTGAGCTCTGAGAAGGAGCCTGATGCTGCACAGGGTATCCTGACCAAGGAAGTGTTGGACAATCAAACAAATCCTCAGTCTGTTGCAGTGAGCTCTGAGAGGGAGCCTGATGCTGCACAGGGTATCCTGACCAAGGAAGTGTTGGACAGTGAAACAAATCCTCAGTCTGTTGCAGTGAGCTCTGAGAAGGAGCCAGATGCTGCACAAAAAAAGGAGACATACACTTCTTTATGCAGCAGCGACTCAGATGAAGATCGTTTGGTGATTGATTCTGAGTGTGAAACCACTGCTTCTGACAAACCAGCTGTGCCAACCACTGTTCCTTGTACCTCAGCAGAGACTGCCAGATCTCCTTCCCCTACCCAGAGCCCTGTAGCAAGCACCACTGACTGCTCAAATTCCATGAGTCAGAGGAAAAAAGCCTCCAAGAGACCTCGAAGAAAGTTATCCAAAGAATTGGATCCTGTTGGGCAAATTTTGAAAATGCAAACTGAACTTCTCAAGTCCCCTTCGCAAAGAGCTCCTGAGCCAGTGGTGAGCTGTGATAATTCCAGTGCTGTGCCAGCCCAGCTGCCTCAGTCTCCAAAAGCATTGGTGACCTCCAGCACAGAAACTGTGCCAGCCTCAGCCTCCAATCCCACCGGCTCCTCGAGAAATACCTGGACGTGGCTTTTTGAGGGAGTGCCCAAGAGTAAGTGTGGTCATTGCATAAGGAGGAAAACTGAACAGAAAACACTTTACCTCCTTTATCTGGGGAGCATGTCAATAGTGCATCTGTTAAATCTCTTGAGAGATGTGACTCAAGTTAACAGTACCTTCTCTGTGTGGGAATTACTGTCTTGCACACAGAAGGCAGCACTGGGGAGGTGTTTGTCCACAGAGGTGAATGTGAAATACTGTTTTACTGTAGAGAAACAAGCTGTTGTACACAAAGTTTTTAAGCAAGGAAAAGAAATCATTTGGTAGCAGAATGAGTTATTTTTGCATGGAAATTCAAATATTTGAGTAGTCTAGTCTGTAAAAGTAGTTTCTTGTCAATCAAAAGTAGAATTATTTGAATTTTTTGTAGAATAAAAATTAATTGAATCTTGCAATTAAAGGAGGGGGAGGGGAATTGAATTTGTGTGTCTTAAGTTTTGAGCCTCCTGGTTCAGTTGCTGTTGCTGAACTCCCAACGCTCTGTTCCAGAAGGAAGATGAGAATTCACTACAAGCCATCTCTCCTAAGTTTTCAAGCAATTAGCTGGGTGTTGAATCTATGCTGCACTTGGACCTTAGCCCAGAATTACAAGTCATGAAGATTCTGGGGACTATGGCTCTGGAGGTTTTCCTCACATGCCCAAGTTGCTTCTGAGCTTTGTACAGCTGAAGTTAAAAATACTTTATTGTGTTAGATAAATATGCAGGAAACTAGACAGGTTGTGTCAAGACAGATACTTTTCTCAAATATTTAATTCCAACAAATCCATGCTTTTTGGTGGGAAAATGTTTGGTATTTTCTGAGGAGGAATGCATTTGATCATGTAGGAATTACTACTTAATTTATAGGTTAACACAATTAATTCTGTTTTAATTGAAATTGTGTTATCACTTCCTACATTTTTATTGATTTAAATGAATAATCACTAAAACCATGTTTCCTCCCTCAGTTTGAAAGGCTGAGAGGCATGATGCTTTAGTTCTCTCTCTGTTAAAAAGATAAGTGTAGAATTCAGATGTTTTATAGTAGAATTTTTTTAAATAGAGATTGTGAAAGCAATATTGCCAACGTGCTGAAAAGTGACTGCATAGGAATAGAAAGCATAATTCTACCATTTGAAAGTTCTACAGCAAGCTGAGAGACCTCTTTGCATGTCTGTTTTGCAGAAAGCCAGATTTGAGTTATATATTTTACTAACAGAAAATTACTTCCAGTTCCTTGGATAATTTCTCCCACTGTGTGCATGCACATAAATTCTAAATTTAATGTTGAAAATGTATTTGTTCATAGCACTACAGCAATCCCTACTTGTAGGTGCAGTTTTGACACGTTTTTCCACATATCTGCAGGGGGAAAAAAAGAATTGGATACATTTTCAGTAAACCAATTTGGAGTTTGCTGTGTTTATTTGGAAGCTTTTGTTAAAATGTTTCTAAGGGTTGAAGGGATGTTTGTTAATGTACCCAAAGCTGCCCTGGGAGATCCAGTATCTTGAAAATGCTGCTATCCAGGTTGAACTCTGTGGTGCAGAGACTTGTGCTGTCATCCAGACCTGAGGCTTGAGTTCCTTCAGTACCTGATGGCAGCTCTCAGAAATGCAATCATTGTAAATAAATATTTCTCTCTTTTGTGCTGAGTGACTGTGGCTTAAAAACCAGCTTTTGAACTACATTTATAAAAAATGGAGTCTCATATTTGGGGTTCTCTAAATTTGTGTGAAAAATCTAATGATGTGGGATTATTTTAAAATACACTCTTTTAAGAGTGACTGTTTCCCAAATGTAATTCCTTTTAATTATTTTTGGCATATGACTTTTTTGTGCCTAAAGTCGTTGTTTTCACCCCAAAATCTTAGGAAACAAAACAGATCCTAGAGTTAAAAACAAAACAAAACAAAAAAAAAACCTGAACAAAAAACTCTACTGCAAGGGAGCAAAGCTAATCAGCTTCATGATAAAGAATGTCCAAGCTTGTAATTTTCTGGTTTATTCATTTTCCCTAGGAAAGCTGCCAAGTGAACTTCAGCTGCTTGAAGAAGACCCTTCAGAGTACCAAGCACCTGAGGAGGGCAATGTTGTGTACAAGCTCTTCAGTTTGAATGATCTGCTGTTACTCGTGCGCTGCAGCGTGCAGAAAATCAAGTCACTGCCACAGTACCAGAAAAAGAAGAAAGCCCCAAAGGTAAAGAGTTTGTTTTCAGCTTTTTTTGGGCTGTTTTTTTTGTTTAAGCAGCTGTGCTCAGTTGGTATTCCTGGGATTCCCAGTCCTTGATAGCATTTGTGCTTTCACTGAGACAATTGTGACTCTGCAGTATGTCTTCTGTAAGTAAACATTTGCTATAACAAGACAGGGAAGAATAACCTGTGGTTTCTTTAAAGCTACTTGATTAGAAGGTAAGGAAGTGTGATTCTCCATTTTTTACTACAGTAATATGCCTGGATAATGATACTCATGTAAAAAATGTAATTTTGAACTATTCTTAAAAGTTAATGCAGTAATTAGGGGTTTGGCCCAAGGCTTTCAGAATGTTCACAATCATAAATACTCTCAAGCAGGATTCAGCTTTGCTATCATGCCTAGTTAAGCAGAGAAATAGGAGAAAAAACAGCACAAAAAGAGATTCTGTTTGTTCTGTTTGAAAATACTGGGGCATTTCTTAGCAAATAGTTTATCTCGTGGATTTAAGTGGTTTGAATGCAACTGTAATCCAAATTCTCCTTGCAGAATGAGGAGAAGGAAACTTTAGTCTGTATTTCTTAGTAATTTGTAATTTTTTAAAGAGTCCTCTGAATCATTTAGCAAATTTGTTGTGGAATGTCCCTCCTGAGAATCTCAGATTTACAGCAGGCAGGTGTTTTTTGAGGTGTTTATGCTTTGTTGGAATGGAAATAATCATTGTAATGCTGATTACTTGCCAAGAGTCTCTGCTTAGAATCTTATTTTGAAGAAATCCCATCTTTTTGCTGTTGATCCACTGCTCATAAATGCCTGTTGTTCAGAAATCAATCACTTGTTTTGTTTTTTGATTTCTGCTGAAATTTAAACTGTGGATTGTCAGTGAGAACTGACAGTGCTCATTAGGGTTAACTCACTAGTTAGGGTAGCCTCTGATTGCAGATGAGAGTCCAAGCTTTAGGTTCTAATTTCAAGTGAGATTCTGACAGGAGTGATAAATGGCAGAATTCTGCTAATAACAAGCTAATTAGAAATGTGTGTTTTTTCTTAAATTGCTGCAGAGGGCAGTAGAGCACAGAAGTGTAAACTTGAAATTAATTCAGTCACATGGAAAAATTACTAAGTGGCATAATTTTATTATTTGTAAAAGCTTCCACAGACCATTTTTTCTTTTCCCCTGTCCATTTCCCCTTTCTCTGTATAAAGTCTCTGTACTCCAGAGTTTGTACTGTGGATTCATAGAATGTGAACCTTCAAACAAAATCTCTGAAATGTCTTTGTTATTTCAGCTATAGTGGAGAACTCTGATTATTATAAACTACAAAATGTAGTTAAATTGTGAATATTTTTGGAGTGAGTGCTAATTTTTCTTTTATCTTCTTTTTCAGCTGACTCCTGTATTTTTTTTGCCAAAACTGGAGTACCAAGCCTACTATGGTGTTGAAGCTCTTACAGAGAGTGAGGAGTGCCAGCTGTGGACACAGAGCATGCTGCATTCTGAGTGCTCGTTTTGTGTTGGTAAGTTCATGTGTTGAGTTTTGCTTAGGACACATGTATGTGTGAGTATTTGTAGAATAACAGAAGAGATAAATGTTTATTAAAGGTATATTCCATATATCCTTGCTTATTTTAACTCTCTAATTTTGGTTTTTTTTCACGTCTATCTTCAGTAAGTTCATTGTCTAAAATTTCTGTTGGATGCTGGATGAGGATGTTCCACCTTTGGTTTTAGATAACTAGTATCCATGTCCTGTAGAAAATGCTGTACTCATGTTTGTACAGTGACATTTTGAAAAGTCAGGAAAGTTTTTATGTCTGTTGAAATAAATATTGTGTAGAGAAATTAAAATGATACATACAAAGAATGTGACCAGACTATTTAAACAACCATTTTAATATATGGAGAGCTTTCTGATACTAATTATCTTGTAATTAATAAGATTTTAAAAGGGAAAATTTGCAACAAAAATGGCTAGGTGATATTTAGAATATGCTTGGCACATGCTACTGAGTGAGGACAATCTGGTTTGTACAGTGAGTGGATGTTCTGCAGTGGGGACTGCCTCACTTTTTTCTAGAAACAAATCTGGTTTTTAGGGTTGTTATGGCAGCAGTTGTGGCCTGTGGTTGCCTAATCTTTCCACTTGTGCCCTGAATTACACTTTTGCTGTTGTTGGCTCACATCAAGATGCTATTTTAGAAATGCTAACTTCTCTGTTTTCCAGTTTTTACATACAAGCTACACAAGCTACCTTAGAATTACTAGGATTATGTGAAGTCTAATGTATTTGCTGGTTGTGCCTTAGTTTGCTCTCTTTATTCAATGGAAATAATGTTCTAATTTAAAACTTTAGAAGCAGTGTTTGATGTGGTTTTTCCATTCCATTAAAAAATAAATCCTTATGAAGAGCTAATTATGTACAGAGCTCTCTATTTGTATCTTAATGTCCAATACAGAGGCATTGCTTCTCTCTACCAAGCAGACCCCAATACTGAGTGCATTCTGAGTATTTATACTGAGGATAAATCCAGCATACTGAGCTGCACTGCACTTGGGCTTCCTGTAGGGAATGTTATCAAAGTTTTTATTAGCATTTCCAGAGTGGCAAGCAGTGTGAGGAAGCAGTGAGCTGTGCAGAGAGGGCTGATGTTTGCTAAGTAGACAAAGTGAAGGAGTGTCTGTCTAATCTCCCATCAGTTACAGGATGCTGAAGGTATGGCTTGCACAGGAGTTGGCAGACAGCTCATCCAGCCACCACCCCTTTTTATGGAGGCTCTTGGGAATGCAGGAGAAAGCAGGCTGGGTATGCAGGTGCTGTTGCAGATGAAGAGCCAGAGCCCTGCCCTTCCTGCACAGCTTTCCTCTGTGTGTCTCCTGGAGGTACCTGCTGGCTGTGGCACGGGCAGTGCCCTGGGCTGGCAGGCTGCTCTGGCCTGGCCTCCAGCACATCTGTTCCTGTGCTTGGGATAAAGTGTCATGTTTGTTTGTCAGCTCCTGGACACACTCTTTCCAGAAGCCAGCCCTGGGGTGCATAGGAATTCTCCTGTTGTGGGCTCTGAGGAGACACAGGATTCTGTGGTCGTCTCTGTCCTGCACAGTAAATGGGTATTCCTGGCCTGTGGAGCAGATTCTTGGTACTGCCGTGTAGTTTCTTACAGAGGTAGAAAAAAAAAAGTGGAAGTAAATGTCCATTCTGTGAAAGAACATCTACCACAGTTTTTAGTAGAAAACTGTTATCATATTCTACTTGAGGAGTCTTCTGCTCTTGCTATATTGCAAGGTAGCTGTGAAATTCTGCCTTTCAGTTTGTATTCCTAAGGGAGCTGTAAAAAATGCTGTGTTGCAAGTGTCCAAATTTACTCAGAGGGCTCTTTGGAGCAGAGAGCTTTGTCCTGAAACTCCAGGGACACTCCTCTGAGGGTGATGATATCCTTGTGTTATGGGCAGCTTAAAATGAGGTGAATCTCTCATTCTCTGTCACTGATTTGATACCTGATAGTATGACTACTTCAGTGATCTGTTCAATGTTAGGAGAAGGACAGATAGCTTCTGAAATCATGCTGCAATTTGAATTATTTTAAATGAAATGCTGTGTTCTATAATAAAATAATTGTTAAATCAAGCATTTTGTAAAGCCATAAACTTACTGTTCTTTTTAAATTTACCTCACAAATATGAGTGTGGAAGTATGGAACAAAACGTTTTGAAAACTATGGTCTTACTAACACAGTACCTACAACTTGCATTCTTGATAAGACAGTTAAGCCTTAAAAGTTTTAAGCATGTAGCAGACTTCAGTGACAAATTGCATAGGTGTTTTTGGCTCTTGCAAAAGCTTCATTCACAGTCTCGACCATCTCTTGTACTGCCGAGTACGGATGAGAAGCTCCCTGGACCTTGGTCCGTGCCTGTGCGCGTTGCTGTGTGGCGGAGGGAGGATCTCGGCTCTGCCGTGACTCAGCAGCGCCGCCGGCTCGGGGCTTGAGGCCCAAGGCGGACGTGCAGCAGCTGCGGGGGGAGGTGAAGTTGAATTTTTTTGAGGATGTTCTAGAAAAGCAGAGATACTATCATCAAACAAAGAGCGCTGGCTTCCTCTTGCCAGCGAAGCACCGGGCTTGGTTATTGAGTCCCCCTGCTACTCAGATAGGAAATCCTGCATCTGCAAAGCAGTAACCTCTGTGACAAGCTTCCCAAACAAGGCACTTGTACTTGATCTAAGCAGTAAATAAAGTTGTGATAAGCATTGCTGATTAATGGGAGTATTTTACCCTGACCATTATTCACTTATTTCCATTAAGTGCCTTAGCAAAACTTTCTGCCAGAACAGTTTACCTTCACATGAATTGAATAATATTGGCCTTTATATTAAGATGATTTGAAGAATGGGTTGGAAAAAAGTACTTAGTGTATGGGTAACTTACTACAGGTCAAGTATTTTCAATCAGTCACTTCTCAAATACAAGACACAGTTATCTAAACGAGATGGAAGTAGTTCATAGATATTTTGTAATTATTATTTTTTTCCCAGTTATGTTGTCAGTGTGTTTAGAAGTAGAGAAGTTTAATGAGAGGGTGGTGAGGGATACAGAACTCTGTTACAGTGCAACATTGATAAATACTTTTCACTGTTCTATGCCAAAAGAGCAAAGTTTTTTATCCTTTTAAAAAGACATTAGGTCTGCAAATTATGCTTGTATTTGTTTGATTTTATTTTTAGTGTATTAATTGAATTTCTTTTTTCAGGACATATTGATGCTTTTACATCAAAGCTCATTATGCTAGAAAAGATTTCTCCACGAAGTTTAAGAGAAAAACTTGGATTGATTAAGTGAGTATTTTTGGTAAGTTTTTTTAGCAATGAATTTCAAACCCTAACAAGCCTTGCAGGTTACTACTTTTGCTTTTTTTTTTTCTTTCACAGACCTGCAAATTCATTGAATATACTTCATCATGTTTTGAAGAAGGTGTCTGAGTAAGTTCCCAATTTTTGTTCATTTTATTTGTTTGCCAGATTGCCCAGCTCGTCCTGTTTCTCCTGTGGAATGCCTGTCTACTCTGATTTTTATTTCTTCATATACATGAAGAAATTCATATTTGACAGATTCTCTTAGGGCTGTCATAGCATAATGCAGTTCTATGTAAAATGTGCTTGCTGTTACAAGATGCAAAAGAATAAGAATTGAGGGTTTTGAATCAGCTTTTCAAGAGAGGAGGCTGGCCTCTTTGGAGCTGAGTGAACAGTTCACAGGAGTGAGGTGTAATCTGATGGATACAGGCTCACACACAGTTGGGGCATTTGGGTTTTGTTGGTCCTTCTGCTCGATTTGTAGAAATAACAGTGTTCACTTCTGCTTACCTTGACTTACAGCAGCCTGTCTTTCTCTTGCACAACATTGCCTTTCTCCTGCTTCTTTATGTAGCTACTTCAAGGCTTTCAGGCTGCAAGTGTCTTCATTTTTTTTTTGTGAAGCAAGCTTCTTGTGCTGAGTGTGAAGCCTTCTCGTTCAAATTACAGAGGGGTTTTCCTGCTCTTTATAATTTCTGTAGCTTCATGATTTTTGACTAAGATTTCTGAAATGGGCAGTTGGTTGACCTTCATCTTCCTGGCCACCTGTTTAATCCTGTGTGTGCTGAAAGCTCATCTGTTCTTTGTGTCTGTGTCCACATGGGCATTGTGCTTTGTAAGATGCTGGTTAAGGAATTACAGTTTGTCCTACATTAATGGTTTTCAGTGTATGCTTACACCTTTAGTTGAATATGGTGACAGTCTGTACATTGTTCATAAATTAGTACACTATGAATACATTATAAACACATTAATTAGTGTTTATCCATACCATTTAATTAATCCTTTCTTGTGCACAGACATTTTATAAGACACCTAAAGGGACTAAACATCTAAAGATGCTTTTACATTAAGAGCTACTAACTATCCTGATCAAATAAAAAAGAACTCCAAAAAACATTGAAATAATATTTTTCCTTTTGAACTTTTCTCATTTTAGTTTAGAGGAGGGCTCTTATTTATTGACCCACACTGCAGGAGATTCATCAGTTGCAATTTACAAGAGTTCTCTTGACAAGAGCATGAGATCATCCTATAACTTGCACAAAGCTCACTGTGATCTGCCTGCTGTGCCTGCCACGCTCTCAGTGCCATGGGTTCCACTAGACCCCAGCCTCCCTTTGCCCTACCACATCAATCATGGAAGAGTTCCATGCACCTTTCCACCTGCACCCTGGGAAGGGTGGAAACAGAAGGTCAGTATCCCACCTGAAGGAAAAGCAGATGAGCAGTTTAGGAATAAACTATTTCAGTCCCGTGGGGTACAGCTGATAGAGTTTATCTGTCATCTTTGGGGGTCAGAATTTTTTTGGGAATCCATCCTGCTTTGTAATTTATGTTGGTGAATAAGTGATGCCTGTCACGCTTTGGAAATTTCCCAAAGATCCTGCTGTCACCTCTGTTACTTTTGAGGTAGTATATGGCCCTTTAAAAGTAAGAAAATTTCCAAGCATTATTTTTCTTCAGCAGAGCCTTACTCATTTGTGTAAAAAAAATGTGCTGTGCCCTGCTTTGTGCACTGTGAGATGATTTGTAGGTTGGGTTACATGTCTTAGCCACAGCCTGACTTCAGATGAGGGCAAAATTGTGGTGCACCCGTTCCTAATTACCTTGTGCACTTTAGTTTCTGCCAGAAGGGAACCCAGGCACGTAGGCAGGGAAGAGGCAGGATTGGTCACTTCTCCATGGTGACTGAAGAGCTGCTGTGCCAGTCCAGATGTGGCCTGTGGGCCTGTTGGAAAGGACATGCAGTAGAAGCAGTTGTCTGAATGTAGCTGTGTATGTTTGTGCTCAGGACAGTTTGAAGATTATTAATTCTGGTAATTCTAGTTTGGTTTTCTGAGTTGTTTTGTTTGTTTGTTTTTAATTCTCTCCCCATTGTGTGTAGATGGCTGGGGTGAGAGGACAGTGGGACACACCCCATGAGGGAAAGCCAGCAGCTATGGAGACAAACGGCAAGCCAGCTAAGCCTGTTGGAAATGAAGGTGTGGCTCCAAAGAAGCTGAGGAAGAATTTCTGCAAGCAAAGGAAAATGAAGAAAAACTGGAGAACTAAATTCAACAAGATGCAAATGAAGTAGGAATAAGCCTGGAGATGAAGAAGAGGACACTAAAAATCTGAGGGTTTTTGCAGCTTCATCGGAGCCAGAACAAGCTGGCAGGGGAAATGGCTCCAATAGCTGAAGCATTCTCTAAACCTTTAACCCTTTGGTAACTCAGGGGACGTGTTTCAAGTGGAAATCTCAAAACCAGAGGAAAAAAGGATGTGGCTGCAGCCACCTGGCTGGTTATGTGGAACAGAGTATCTTCTGTTGGTCTGGTGATTTTTGTAAAATGCTAATCCTGATGTGGGAAGCAGTGGCTGACAACAACCTCTAAAACCACATAACAAGAAAAATAGCTTTTCAGCTTTCCCAGTTCTTCCAGATTCACTACAGAATTTTGTTCTTACATATTTTAAAGATATATTTTACTTTGTGCATTGGGTATAGGGGGAACAACTTGGATTTAATTATTTAGCTTTTTTGACATGTGGTGTCTACTGGCTTTTAAATAACTTACAAAAATACATTTTTCTTTTTAGAATGGTGTAACAAATAAAGAACAAAAGCTGTGTTTGTTTGAAAAGTAAGGGCCATAAATTTGCATTTGGCAACTTAAAAGTACACCTAAACAAGTAAAAAAATAACAGGAGAGCTGCATTTTTGCACATTTAAGCTGCTATCACAAAAAGCAGTTTATGAAGCTTAAAGGTGTTCTTCCAAGGTTTTTTTTGGACTGAGGAAGTTACCAAGTACACACATCTGATCAAGCATTCTTCTGCTCACTGGGACTTGATAGGACATGTTTTAATGTCATGAGGGAAAAAATTTAAAAACAGTTGTTTACTGGAGTATACCTGCTAAAAAATCCTGAAGGTAAGGATTTTTTTGAAATCAGGCTTCAGTAATGAATGTATATTAAAAACTTATATGTGAAATACAAAGCATTTTCTGATGTGGCTTTTTTCCAACTGTTAGATATATTTATTCAGTTACTCAGTTTATTCTTTTTTTTTGACCACTGCTTGTTTTATCTGCAGTATTAAGCCATTGACAAGCTGAACTTGTGTTTGCAATTTACAAATAGTTCTGATTCAAAATCCTAAATGCCCTTAGCAACTCCTCATAATAGAAATACTTTAGCTGTGAGTCATTTTTCCCAGATAACTGACTCTGTCTGGGGGATTCAAGGCAGTTTTCAGTTTGTTTATATAAAACTTCTTGCCAGACTTGTATGGAATTTGGTTTCCCAATGGAGTTTCTACATGAGGTAGAGCTGTATGGTCTGTTTATGGTCTCTATGCCTGTTACGTTGCATTACACTGGTATATTGCTAATTAGAGTGTACTAATTGTAGAACTGCAGTGGAGCAGCCTGTGCTGCTGCTGCTTGGCACTGTTGCATTGTGGGTGCAGGGCTTCATCTCTGCTAAGGCTCCTGCACGTCTGTTGGCCTGGTTGTGCAGGCTGTCCAGGTCTCTGAATAGTGGCTCATCTGCCCCCTCTACCTCCCTCTTCTGCCTGCTTGGTGTCATCTGCAAACTCAGGGCAAATTGATTTGGTCACATTTTCGGCTGACATAAAAATACTGAGCGGTGCCAGAGCAGCTCTGCCCATGGCCAGCTCACCTGGTTCAGCTTGAGCTACAAACCACTGCAGCAGAAAGGGAGGGAGGCCTCTGGGAAGAGGGGTTCCATGCTGTGTGAGATCACTGATGGAGGTCTGGTTCTCCCCATTCACTGGGGTTTGT
The DNA here is from genome assembly GCA_013401135.1 of Cettia cetti. Classification (NCBI taxonomy): domain Eukaryota; kingdom Metazoa; phylum Chordata; class Aves; order Passeriformes; family Sylviidae; genus Cettia; species Cettia cetti. Next base: position 95,803 of record VZUI01071238.1, read on the forward strand.
TAGGAGATGAAATTGATGGCTTTGTATCGTGTTCAGACAGTCTTAGGTTAGTTTGGGAGGGCTGGAGGAGATGTTCTGACCTAGCATTTGAGGTGACTGGTTGGCCTCTGTGCAAAACCATGGAACTTTATCAGTTGTTTATGTGAAAGTCAGAAAGGTTGTGAAACTTGACTTTTCTTTATTTCTGTAGTAATGAGAGTTTTTGAACATCATTTGCACTATCCACTGATAAACTGCTTCCATTTCATATGTCACTGGCTAAATCTCTTCCCCCTTTTCTGTCTGACTGCAAACACTTCTAGGAATACAATAGAAGCTGTCTATGTAAGATATATTAGGAAAGATTTGCTGCATGTTTTCTTTTCATCTAATGTAGCCTAGCAGCTGGAAGCACAGCAAACTGGGAGCAGGTGACCAGTCATCCATTCTGGTGCTGGAAGGTGGGAGATGCCAACAGCAAGGGACTCTGCTGTGAAGTTCAGTAGCAGTTATTGAGCCATTTGAAGAGGTATTTCTTTTGCTTCTGATTTGTTTGCCCTGTGTTTTAAATAGCAGCCTGTTTCCCAAAGAATATAAAAGTCGGGTCAGGTGTAGTCTTTCAGAATGCTTAGTGCTGGCCTGCATTTAAGCTTGCTTCTAGTTCTACTGGTTGAAGTTGCACCATTTTCTGTCTCTCCCTCTGTTGAAGTCTGCCTATGTAACTTTCTCAGATTCTTCTCTGAGAAGTTATATAACTAAGCTCTTTCTTAATAAAATATGTCCTTTCCTATAGTGTGGTTACAGTCCTTCCCAGAAACACTGTCATTGCTTGGTATGTTAAATTTCCCTGTACTAAAATTATATCCACCTTTTTTTTTTTAGTTGCTCTTAAAATGTACTTTTCTACAGAGATTCTTAAACTTTGTTTGCAAGTTCGCATTCTGTTCCTGTATGTGAAATCATTGCACTGAAATTTTTTTAAAGATATATTGCTGTATTACATATTTCAAATTAAATTTCCTTCTCTCTCAATGCCCGAAAATACCTTTGATGGCCAGGTGACAGTCTATTGAAGCATAAAGCATTGAATTATGCCCTACTTAGTGTAGATGGAAGATTGTCACTGGCAAAAAGCTGGTTCAAGCCATTCTGAGCCTTATGAAGGTCTGTAGATAATCTCAGGCTGCTTTTACTCGTGGCTGTCTGTAAGGTGAGCTGGGTCCCCATCTTGCTGTAGGACTGAGGAGACATTTGTGCTTTATCTTGCTGAGGGATTCTTTGTTGTTTTTATGGAACTAAAACATACTGCCAATTTTTAAATTGTAGAATAATTGAGTGTAAAGATTATTAAATAGTAGCAGTCCTAGTGCAGCCTTCAGGGCATTTCTCAGTATTGATACTTCGCTTCTGCTTAACAGTGAGTGAAAGAAGCCCTGAAAGTCCCATTCTTCCCCAAGACCACATGGCAGCTTTGTCTGACATGTAACAGTAGAGTTAGTAGAGAAAACAGTCCTGTTATTGTTTGTGATTAAAATATTTCAATATATGTTAGAAGAACTGTGTCACTTTTAATTCAGTATTAAAAAAAAAATCAGGTGGCAGTAACTGTGTGGGGAAGGGATGGGCTGTTACAGACCCCAGTGACATCTTCTCTGATTCTTGAAAGGGAATACAGCAGCCACATTCTTCTGAGTAATCACAGCATGTTTTTACAAGTGTGCATTTCCTATTTTTGATAGCCCTAGTAGAGGAAAAGTATTTCTTTATCTTTCAGATATGTCCTTGTTGAGAGGAGCCAGAAGGAAAAGGATATTGCTATTGCTGACCAAAGCTAGAATCCAATCAGCCTCTTTGCTTCCTTCAGCTTGACAGGGTAGCTGTTGCTGCAGTGCACAGAGCCAGCTGTTCCAAAACATGCATAAATAAATACATTTTGGGTTCACTGAAACTTACTCAGACAGTTTTTCACCTGTGCATGAGATTCCTCCATTGTATGGCAGCATGAGTGGCCAGGAATGTCACCTTACCTGCCTGTGCCTTGAGAACAAGCACAGACCACAAGCCTCTCATTTCTCACTGCCAAGTGAATACAATTTAGGAAGACAGAGGAGAGCAAGCTTTACCATGGCAGATATCAGGATCCTTTGAACAAAGGTAACCCAGAGTTTTAAAATAGTTGTAGGTTTTAGAAAACCTTGAAATGCTTTTGGGTGTTCCAAGCTTTTTCGTACTCAAGGACATGTAACTGAAATTGTATTTTTGAAATGTTACTTTGAAGTGACACCTCTAGATTCCCTGTCCATTCCCTACCACTGCCTTGTCCACACAGTCCCGAGTTCTTGCATAATAGCAGGCTTTTAGGAACTAATGCCCTCAGAGGAACAGCAAACATGAGACTCTGTGATACTCTAATGATCCTCATAACTAAATGCACTCAGTCCTTTGCTGGCCCTGCACTGTGTGAGCACCAGGAGAATAGTTGATTTGTGTGTTTAGGTAGAAAAGGAGCTCATGAATTCCTCCACAAAACAGCATCAAAGATGATAAAGCAGTGCCAAATGAAGATTCTTTCACATCTATTCCACATGTGCTAAAGGTGTTCTGAGGAGGTCACAGGGTTAAAATACACATCCTCTGTACAAACACAGAAAGTGTGGGCATTTCCTTGTAAAGACTTTTTGTGATCTCAAAATAGAGTTCTAGAGTTTATATGTAGGTTCATGGGCAAGTACCTTTAGGTGATCAACTGTGGAAAAAAGGTATTGACCATTCTAGTGCATTTTCAGACCTAAAACTGAAGGAAAAAGTGTCAAATTCTGTACATCTGGGCACAGAATCAGTTGCTGGCAGCACATATTCTCAGTTGGAATTTGTTTCTAGATTAATTCCCTGATGTGGGGGTGCATCTGTGTACCTGAGTGTTCAACTGTTTTCCCAAACAAATCCAACAGAAAGTCCTGCTGTGACTTTTACTCTCTTCTATCCAAAGTTTGCTGCTGCCACAGCTGCTGCTGCAGTGCATTCTGCTATGATTTGAAAGGAGTGATGCAGCATAGCCTTCCTTACTGAAGTTCTGCTGCTTCTTCCTGTGTCAGTTGTTCTGATATACTTTAGCATAGAGAAAAAAAAACATAGGGATTTCCTGAGAATAAATTTAGAAATATTCATATTAAGAATCAGTGTAGTCAAATTCACACTGAGATCATGCTTCTGGTGTATTTTTAGGAACTATTTTAATGCATTATAAATAAAATGAGAATTCTTGTTTAGTATTTAATTTCATCACTGAAAATAGATTTTGGAATAATGATGCAACCTTGAAAAGGTTGAAAACTGTTCATGATTTTTGTCTTTAACATTTGTTTATACCACATTTGAGTGAACAGCATGAGTGCCACCCTGTGCCAGGTCTGCTGCAATTGATTCAAAAGCTCCACCCACCAAATCTTGGCACAAACAATTCAAAATAAAAAACAAAACAGGAGTAATGCAAAAAAATTCCTGCTGAAATAAGTCACCCATCACTCTGTCATGTGGGCTGTGCTGCCAAGCAGACAGGGCACTTCAACAAATATTCTAATGATTGGATTAAATTTGAGCTTAAAAAAAGAGGGAAGGAAAAAGCTGTCAGAAGCCCATGGCTGAGCAGGTCTTGTAGTTAAAAGCTACCTCAGCAGTCAAAACCTATTTATTTCAGAACCTTGCAGTTAACTGCAGTTCTGTTCCCTTGACTGACAGGAGGACAGTAACCTTGTGCAGCTCTCTGGATATTGTTTATAGAAGTAATGAAATAATAAGGAGGTATAGTTACTGCAGAGCTGCACATGCTACCTTCAACAGCTTTTGTAGCTATTTGTAAATTAACAAGTGGTCACATCACAATTGAAATTCTTTGGCTTGTTTGCAAGTAACCTAAGCAGAATGCACAGTGAGATTGATTAGAGTGACTTGTTTAGTGCAAAAGCAGCACATGGAGGTTGAGAAACCTGGAGACAGTTTTGTACTGACACTGTTCCTGTCTCTGGAGAAAAAGCATCTTGTGGGTCAGTGGACCTGTCACAGCCTCTTTGGTTGTTTACAAGCAGAAAATTTGCATGTGGGTACATGAATAAATTTGTTTCCTGTACTTTTCAGGGGAGATAATTCACACAACATCCTAGTTATCAAAAAAAAAAAAAAAAAAAAAGTCTTCCATTTATAGGTTCTACCAGCCCAGGGAGACAAATTGAGAAGATAATGTGTTGTACACATTTCTTTGGCTGAAAGAATGTCTGTAGCTCCATGCTCCTCTGTGTGTGTTATGTGTATGGCTTATAGTTGGACTTGTAACTTTCTGTACTGACAAAACCTTCCCAAAGGCTTTCTTTTGTCCAGCCCCTCTCCCCACAGGAAAGGATGGTGGCTGGCTGGCTCTCCATGTCTGTCCTTGTTGTTCAGCCAGCTGGGCTCTTTCCTCTGCTGTTCTGAACTCAGTTCTATACACACTGATGGCTGCTCATTCTTGTGTTAGTAACTTCCTGGAGGGTAGTAGCACCATTAGAAAAAATAAACCTTAGTGTTGAGAAATTGTTTGAAAATTATCTGTAGTTGTGTTGGCACTGCAGCCTTTTGTTCTGTCTCTCACCTGTCCCCAGTGTGAGTGCTGGCCACTGATGTGCAGGACACAGCACTGAAAGTTACCCAGCTCCAGTAGAAGTGTTTACTGAAGGCTTATCTGCAATCAAATGTGAAAATGTGAAGTATTATATGTACTCCATGCTAAAACAATAGGCTTTTAATATACTTTCTCTTACTCATTAGAGGAAGAGATCTGTGGTTTTAGAATTCAGACCTGTGCTTCTGACCTGGAAAAACAAGTCTTAGCCTGCCTGGCAGAAGCGAATCTCTTGCTAGCAGCCACTCAATCAGCAGCTTTTTGAAGTCAACTTTCCTTGCCTTAATTTTTCTCTAAAGCTGTAAGATGCCACTTGAAAGAGCAACAAAAACATCAGTGTAGACAGTACTGTGTAATTAGGAATCTGTGACGTTCCTTTGTCTTGCAAAGCATGGTTCATTCCCAGCTAGTACCTCAGCTGATCCTAATTTAGGTAATGAAGTTCAGATCATGCAAGAACTTTCTCAAAATCCTGTGGTTTATGTTTTGTACTAAAACAAAGTTGATATGTTTTGAAACAAGCCACAAAACCTCCCTTTCTTGCTGTTTCACAGAATCATTGATTTAAATTGAAATTTTCCAGCTGTGTTCCAGATTGCTGTAGAAATTGTATGTTGACTTCTCTCAATGAACTTCTCACTGTAAGTGATTTTCAAATTAATTTTCCTCGGTCATTTCAGAGGTGACATGATATTAAACAACAAGGACAATTTTTGCAGTATGTAGTTAGCAGCCTGAGGATTTGCTCTAGGAACCTGGTGTGTAAGCATTTTTAGAGTAAGTTTAGCTGGTACTTAATTAGGTTCCTTGAACCTTTCAGAATTATTCCCCAGGATTCTTAGGTACGTATTTAAGGTGTGACAGCCTCCCCAGTACTTTGGCAGATGCCAAGAGACTAATCCAAACCATGGGACTGTTTGTGTTATGAGTCACTAAAGTGGAAAGAGCACATAATAATGGGAAACAATGAAGCAGAACAGACTTAAAGCTTTTAACACTATTCCTAGGAAAAAAATCCCTGAGGACTTTTGGCAGCTTCCATCTTTTGTAGCTGTTTCTGTCCTTTGGCAAGACAGGCCAAATTCTCTGTGGTGATTATTCATGCTGCTCTGTTCTGGGTGATGTCAGGGGCTCCTGCGTGCACTGGTAATATTTTCTGCAGGGTTTTCCAGTGTGCCAGCTGTCTGGGGGACGTTATTTTAGAGCTGGCAGCTGGGATAGTTTTAAGCACTGTGATATCTAAATGGGTTCAGAATCTCTCCTTAGTGTTGTAATATATACTGGTAGCCTGTTTATACCAGCAGCATTGTGCTGATATTACTGAGAAAGCTGAACTCAGCATAGTGGGTTTGAGTTTGAGATTTGAGCTTTTTTAAGTCAGTTAAAGGATTAGTTCTAGGACCAAAGACAGCATGATACCTGGATTTGGATGGAACTGCAGGTCTCCCACCCAAAGTACATCAAACTGTGGTTGAGGATATTCATGATAATCTGAGAACAGAAAGTCAATTTTAATATCTGATAAGGCTTTCCAGTCCTGGTTTTGTCTCAGATTGCTTGATCTTAGGGTGAAAAGGGCGCTGGCTCTCAAGCAGGGCATCAGGAAGTCCCCAGGGACTGGGGAAATGCACTGAAACATGGTTACACACATAGAGACTGTTTCTATATCCTGCCACTCTTTCATTCAGTGTAAAGAGGCTGGAGTTTATTCAAGCCTCCAATACCAGTCCAAGGGGTTTGGCAAGTGTTTCATTTCTGTGTTTGTGTGTATCTAGGAGACCTCTCCTAGTCACTGGATGATGGCTCCCATGAGGCACACTGAAAAACCAAACTGCTGGTGATTCACAGTTGGGGTTAGCAATGGACTTGAGCTCCAGATACAAGTATTACTCATGAGAAGCATATGCCAGAGGGGTTATTCTTCCAGGTTTTGCTACACTTGGTGTCCGAGTTGCTGGTTTACATTTGTTCCTGATGCATATTCCTGGCTGGATCTCTGTGTCGCCTAATGTGCAAACCTCTCTGGCTCACTCTAGTTCTCATACCAGACAGGAGAGAAGGTGCAGTAGCCTGGGCTGAGTCAGGAGGAGAAGCCCACAGCACCTTTGAAGCTGGTGGCCCATGTTAGCTGTGTCAGCTAGGTGAGAGTAATGAAGGAGTTTGTTTCCCTCTGAGCATCTTACGGGGCACAGATGATTCCGTGTTGTTTGCCTTGAGCAATGGACAGCCAGCACTGAGTTGCACCACAGTGAGCTAAACTTCATGAGCTTTGCCAAGTGATAGAAACTTTATATAGGCTGTATGTGTATCCCATATAACTTAGCTTGTTATTAGTTTTTGTGAATATCTAAAGGAGTTTCTTTCTGACTGTAACTATAATCTTAGCTAATATTTTGCTTTGTTACTCCCTTGTCTTGTTTTAGGATCCAAAGTCACTCAAGCATCTGGTCCTTTGTGGAGGCAAACTCCTTGTGCCAATAGGCTTGAGATGGGAGGATCCACTGAGATTGAAAGACAAAAGAATGAGGATGATGGTGTTACTTGCACTGGTGAGGAAGAAAATATTTGAAAATAAGTTAGAGTTCAATCTAAGAAAACAGTTCACAATAAGTTAGACTTCAAGCTTAGGTTGTAGTCAGATATGCTTGAAGGTGGCAGAGGAGGGGTACTGAACAGCAGACACAACTATTTCACATATACAGAGTTGAGAAGTAGCTGAAGGCAAATCCAGTGATGAAACAGTATCAGGATATAAAAGGAAACTTTTTGACATCACCTTCAAGATGCAGCCAACTGGTAGAGAAAGGTAGATGTTTTACTAGCTCTGAAGAGCATTTGCTGTCAGGCTCTTTATGTGTGAGGCACTTGGAGATTCTACATGGGGAGTAACTTCAGGGCATGTCAAACATGCCGTGTCTTTGTCAGTCCATGATTGCTAAAATACACCCCTTAAACAAGGTTACATCACCTTCTTTGTAACATAGACTTTGTGTGAAACAGGTGAAGATAAACTGGAAACAATTGGATGAGTCTTAATTTATTTTTATATCTTGATGAAGTAATTCATGTTGTTTACCATTTTCTTTAGCAGATGCAGTGCTTAAACTTCACTCTGAAGAGTTAATAGTAGAAAGATGGGGCCTGATCAGTCAGAAGGCAGCAGCCTAAGATCACAGAGCAAAGCACAGCACTGCAAGGCAGGCAGCCCAGGGGGGCCAGTGTTTAGCCTGGGTGATCTGTTCGTAAGCACACTGCTTACTGCCTGCATTCACTCTGTTCCCAGACTGAACCAGGCCAAGGCCAGCCAGCTTTCCTCTTAGAATGCTTCATCTGTAGAACACACACGTAACAAAATACTAGAGATCTGGCCAACACAGATCATTCCAGAGATTAAGTCTTGCTCTTTAAAAGGGATTATTTCAAGTAGATGAAATTCTGAGTGGAGAATAACATTTGTGCAGGAATGTGCATGTAGTGTAGGAATGAGAGTGCACAGAATAAAACTGATCCCGGGGCTTAGGTTGTTAGGTGGAGCACCTAACAAGATGTCTGGTTCTCTGGTATTGTGTTAGATTAAAGCTGGCATTGGTATTCTGGTATTCAGTCTATTTTTCAAAAGCAGGGGATCACAATTCTGTAATATTTAAACTCCTTACACTCACTGCGCCCCCAAAAAAAAAAGCCAAACAACCCAGAACAACTCCCCTTCTCTCAAGCAAAATGACCCTTTCAGTGTTTATAGAGTTTTACTAGTACAGTATAGGTGTGCTAAGCAGGAGTCCTTCCCTCTTTCATCTGTAGCCATGGACATAATCACTTCCCAAGCTGTTACCCTGGGAACCCAACTAGCACAACTTTTAAGTTATACTTAACTGTCTTTGTAACCTGTAATTACCATGAGAGGTAATAACAAATCTGTGTGTACTTGTTATAATGGCAGTTCCCAAAATAGACACAAATAATCGAGATGCAAAAACAACACCCAGAGGTCTGCCTGATCCATATGCTTATCAGAATGGAATTTATATTATCCTCTTGCAACACAGTCAGGGAGCAACACTAGACAGAGGCTCAGTCACACCTAGACCAGAAAGTCCTTTCTCCTGATCCCTCCCCTCTCTTTTAATTGAAGCAACAGGTTTAAGTAGGCAATACATATTGACAGAATTGTGTCCTTCATACCTCCAATGTTTATGCAGTGTTGATTGCTCACCTGAAAGAGGTGAGCAAGATCTGTGTAGATGGAGGAGCAAAATAGACAGAAGTGAGAGAAAAATCAGCTGGATTATCCATATGCAAGGATGTTACTGCAAACATTAAGTTGGGTCAGCAGGGAACCTAAATTGAATATTCAAGTGAAGCACATCAAGCCTCTAGTAATATGATAAGATAATGACAGGAAAGAGTCATGTTGGTGAGGTAGAAGAAAATGGTATATTGAATTGAAAAGGGGAGGGGAAAAAAGATAAAATTACTATCAAACAATATTAAGCAATAACAAAAGAAAGGTAGAGTTGGCAGTGGCAATATCACTGAGAGGATGGAACAAATGGCCCTACAGCATGTCCATAATCTACAGGCTGAAGCTTAATTACAGAGAAGGGAAGAATAGGAAGCTGGCACAATTATATCTGTTTTTCCATCCACAGGACTCCATGCAGCCCCAGCCAAGCAAAGTGTGCTCTCTTGGATTGCTGTGTTCAGCATGCAGGAAGCCAGGTCACAAATAGGAAATTGCAGCTGAACCAGATGCTGGCAATTTAAAATTTCGTCTTCTATGCAGGTGTTTTAAGGGAGTGCAGAGGCCAAACAATGTGAAAACAAATTGAAAACCTTTCTTGGCACTGCCTTACTGGTTGAAGCACATTTCTTCCAGTAAATACCTGTGAGGCAGACACAGAGAGACTCTGGGCTTGTGATCAGTGCAGTCCTTGTTCCAGCCCTTTATCCAGCCTCCAGCTGACAGTAGTGCTCAGGAGCAGTGGTCGTGGACCAGAACCCCTTGGGATAGGTGCTATAGAAACCCTCCAAGTTCTGGGTAAATCCTCAGAAATATCATATATGGCATACAGACTTAGGTCTCATTTTAAAAAGTGATACAGGCACTTGGCTGCTCTTTTCCCATTAATTAATTTCCTTTCCCTGTTTGGCAGCTAACAGAAGACTTTCCTGTTTGCTTAGTCTGACTGCTGCCTTCCTTAAATCCCTGTTTTTGCAGACATTTTCCTTGAAGCTATGAAGAATATATCATATTTCCATGGGCAGGATCAATGGCTTTGGTATTAGGGGTTGGTTGTTCTGCCAAAAGCGTGACTGTGTTTTCTGCTGTTCATACTACTTAAATTCCCCAGCTGAGACAAGTGCCTTTGATGTCAGTTGACCTACATATACAGAGAGCAATTGAGGGAATTTGCAACATGTTTGAATGTGTTTGTATCTTCATGACTCTGAATATGCTGGGGCTTTTTCTATTGTCAGTCTTTTTTCTTTTGAAATCACTTCAGCAGTCCCTGAAGTTTATATAAGTTCAGAGAGGCTCCTGTCTATTTTGAACTGAGGTCAATGTGTGATTCTGAGGTTGAATAACTGATGATGGAGTTGGATGTTAGAGACATTTCTGAAGCTGTTAGTTATAATAATGGCTCCCTTGATATCAAACTTTTCATATGAAGATATACTTTTCATATGCAAACTGCTCATATGAAGATGTAGTTAGCCAAAATTAATGGTGGCATACGAGCTACTTCATATTTTAAGAAGTATTGAATTGTTAAAAAGATAAATTTCTAAGGAAGTGGAAGTAGTAGTGTCATTGAAACAGGCTGCAGTAGAGGACTGAAAGACAAATGGTTAGACGATGATTATGGTCCTCCTCCATTCTAATATGTGACTCAGCAGATTGTATACAAAAATGCATTGTATATGTTGAAAACACTTTCTTTAGCTGAGGATGTTGTGGTTATGCTTTTCTGCTTTTGTATTAAGAATGTTTGACAAGAGATGGGGGTTAAAAAAATCTGTCCCTCAGGGATTATGCAGCCATTAGGAGGCAAATTGGCTCTCTGGCCACACATCCCTATTTAAAGCCTCTAATGAATACTGCAGTACAGAATGGTTGTTACTTATAGGACTGTAAGTATTTTTTGATCAGTGAATAACATTTCCAAGTTGCCAGTAATTTTTTTTTTTCCTAAAAAACCTGAAAAGCAGTGGGAGATTATTTAACTGCTAGTGACAGACAGTGGTTGAAGTAGGATAACCAGGAATTAATTTTGAAAGACGGGTTCCGTAATACACAGAGAAATAACCACAGTGGCCTTGCCAAAAACAAGGCTGATGTGTCAAACTAATGCAATATTGGCACTGACATTTTCTGACAAAATGCTGCTCCGTGATATGCCTTTTCCTGTGGCTCTCCCCTTCATGTCACTTCTGTTTAACCAGAAAAGGTGTATTAACATTATTTTCACCTTCTGGAATGACCAGTTCCTGTGTCCACTCTGTGGCCTCCATGTTCAAAGTCGAGTGTAGTATTTCCTAATATTTCTCCCTTTTTGTACTGCTGATCTTGTTTCATCCCAGCAATTACAGTGTCTCTCAGCCTGTTTTCTTCTCCCTTTTGTGTTTCCCAGCTTCTGCCACTGTTTTTATGCACCTGGCTAAGCCTAAAACTTTTTTACCCCATGTCTGCCATCTCTGTCTATGCCTACAAAAAATACTTCGGCTAATAGATACAAATAACTCTTTGCAGAATCAAATCGACTGGGTGGCCACATATTCTTGGAAGAACTGTGTACATCTATTCACCTGCAGGGTATTAAGAAAACCACGCTGAAGTTACAGGAATAACTGCTTGTATTGGGAGTGGGGAGTGCTTGCTTTTTTCTGCAGTATTTAACGTCCATGATGTCTATATTGTCCATGCTGTTGAGGTGAAAGTCATCTCAAGTGATCCCGCTGAAGATCTGCAAATACTTTTAAACTGTATTTATCTTCTGTTACAAGTGTAACACCTGGGACGCTATAATTGAGTTTTCACTACTGGGTCTGGGAGAATCTTTATTTCCTGTCCCTTTGTTGGGTGTGGTAGGCCTGTTCGGGTTATCAGAGCGTGATTCAGTCGGCCTCGGAGCCGAGCTTGTGTCTCATTCTTCTAGCATTTTTATTGCTTGCCAGACGTCATTGAGGCTTCTCCCAGCTGAGCTCCCCCCTGCCCTCTGAGCACGGCTTGCGGGAAGCAGGCTGGGCCCCACCTGCGCTCTGTAGGGATCTCGGTTTGCTGTGTATGAGCCTCTTCTCGCTCCGGGTCAGGGGCGTTCGGGGCCCTGTGCTGGGCACCTGGGCCTCAGCTGCTGTGCTCTGCCCCGAGAGCCCCAGCACTGTCCCCGCCGCCCTGCTCGGAGGAACCCAAGGCGCGGGCTGCAGACAAGCACCTGCTGCAGCAGGAACGCCGCGGGGAGGGCTGGGGGAGGCGTACGGTGCCGCTTCCCCGGAGGCACTGGGGGGTCGCATCTGCGAGGTGGGCGGGCAAGGGGCAGGTGGAGAAGCGGGGCTGTGATGTGAGGGCTGAGCCCCGAACCCTGCAGCTCTCTGCTGCTCTCGGTGTCTCCGCCACCTCGGGAGCGCCCTGGGCGTCCGGCGGAGCACGGGTGCGGAGGGAGAGGCTGCTCCTGCCCTACCCTTGCCCACCCCGTCCCTGTCCCCGTCCTGCGCCGGAGTCGGGCGCGGCCGGGTGAGTCAGCGCCGTGCCGGGGGGGCGTCGGGGCGGGGAGGGCCCGCCCGGCCCTACAAAACCCCGCCCGGGCTGCCGCGGGCCCCAGCCGCTGCCAGAGCCGCCCGAGCCGCCGCCAGAGCCGCCCTGCCCGCCCCAGCCAGGTGAGCCCTGGGCGGCAGCGCGG